>CAUYRT010102551.1:0-68747 GCA_963574885.1 Lepilemur ruficaudatus
TCCATGGTGGTACAGAATTTAAACTTATCCAGCAAAAGTAGGATAAGATAAAAGAAAAATCCATATGATGTATGGTGTGAAAGTCCAAAAACCAAGTATCAAAAAGTAAATTGTGAACACCACCACCATTTGAGCACCATAGTGTTAATCAGTCAGTACCAATTTGATGGCGAGTACATGTGGGGCCCATTCTTCCAATCTTGTGTCACCTTACTTCGAATAGACCCACATCGGAGGGATGTGGTGAGCACTGTGGAGGGGAGGGGCATGCTTGAAATGTAGTTGGGGATGGGATTTAGGGGTCTCAATAGGTGGAAGGAAATCCTCTAAAATTGATTTATGTGAATAACTGTACAACTTGGTAAATTTACCAATAATCACTTAATTGTACACTTAAAATGGAGTAAAGGCATGATATGCAAATTATACTTCAATAAAGAAAAAAAAGAAAAAAAAGTAAATTGTGTATATCATTTGAACCCTAAACACTTAATTTGTTTAATCACTTCTTTCCTTTTTTTGCAATTTGTTATAAAAATTTCAACCAGAAAGGCTAAAGAATTGTGCACCCACTGAGATTCTACAATTAATACCCTATTAATTTGTTCTAGTAAATATTTGCCCATATATCCACATATCCATCCCTCCATTCAATCTCTCTTGCATTTCAGAGCAAATTTCAGACATGAGTAGACATCACCCTAATGCATATTGTTAATGAGATCATGATTGTTTGCTTTTAAGATACCATTTACATATATAGTAAAATGTCCAAATTTTAAGTGATGAGTTTTTTGGGGTTTTTTTGTTTTGTTTTGTTTTGTTTTGTTTTTTGAGACAGAGTCTCGCTTTGTTGCCTGGGCTAGAGTGCCGTGGCGTCAGCCTTGCTTACAGCAACCTCAAACTCCTGGGCTCAAGCAATCCTTCTGCCTCAGCCTCCCAAGTAGCTGGGACTACAGGCATGCACCACCATTCCCGGCTAATTTTTTCTATATATTTTTAGTTGGCCAATTAATTTCTTTGTATTTTTTAGTAGAGATGGGGTCTTGCTCTTGCTCAGGCTGGTTTCAAACTCCTGAACTTGAGCAATCCGCCCACCTCGGCCTCCCAGAGTGCTAGGATTACAGGCATGAGCCACCGCACCCGGCCTTAAGTGATGAGTTTTAACAAATGGGTACACTAATGGAATTCAAAACCTCCCAAGTTCTCCCCAGTCAATTCACAGGAACCACATTCTGATTTTTCTTCCCAGTGGATTAGTTTTGCCTGTTCTCAAAACTCATATAAATGTAACAGAATGGTATGTACTATTTTGCGTTAGATTACTATTCATCAGCATAATGTTTTTGAGCTTTTTTTATGTTGCTGCATATATCAATATTTTATTTGTTTTTGTGGCTGAGTAGTATCCCATTGTATACCAAAGTTTGGACACTTTGGCTATTACCAGGTGCTTGGTACTTTGAATAAGAAGCTTGGATGAAGAGATGAGCCACATGTAAAGATTCACAGATCTGAGCTCAAAAAGGAGAGTGGAATTTTGTCATCAAAATTTCTTGTCCTGGCATTTCTAATTTTAGGGATTTGGACAAACTGGATGATGAGGAAGCCCTGTGTAATTTAGATAGCAAGAAGCCAGGATATCTGAAGCCTGGGCTGTTTGTGTAAATGAGGTGTTGAGGCCCCTTTTTCTCTGATTTTTTTCCTGATAATAAAGCTGGTTATTCCTTAAGGAATAGAATATGTATCATGTGTTCTATTTAAGAAATCATGAAATTATTCTCATATTTTATTTTGCACAGACTTTCTTCAGCATTAATATGTAGATCTGAATGCCTTCAATAGTTGATTGTTTTGTACGATGTAAAGTAGTAACCAAGAAATATTTTTTTCTGTATTGTTCTAGGAACACTTTGGAAAAGGCTATTATTTCCCCACTACTTTACAGTATAATTGTGTCATAACTCAGGTGGCCGTATATATGTGGACCTGTGTCTGTGTTATATATTCAGTTCTGTTGATCTATTAATCTTTTACCAATACTGCACTGTATATATTATTGCATCAAGCCTTGATATCTTAGATTTTTGGATAGTGTGTTTTATAAAATTAACATGCCAATGCATTCAAAAAATGTTATGAATGTGAAATTAATCTGGCTCTTTTTAATTTTAATGGTGATAGTGATGCAAGTTCTGTACATCATGGAGTGAAAAACATAAAATTGGTTATCAATCTTTGTGTTTTTGAGTAATCAGTCCATTTGTATTTATGTAATTAATGTTATATTCAAATTTCACTTGATTTATTTCTCATTTTCTTCCTTAACTACTTTATAATTAAATACTTTAGTCATTCACTATTTACTCCACTAAATTGCTATTTAATATCATTTTTATTATTCTTAGTGGCTATCCAGTGGATTACAATATGTTTTTTTTAACTTAATAAAGACTAATATGAATTGCAACTTTTGTCATCTTCCCAATGATTACAGAAACATGGAATACTTCAACTCCACTCTTCTGTCTTTTGAATTATTGCTGTCTTACATTTTAATTCTACTTATATTTTGAATCCTACAAGACTTCAGAATCATTGTTTTACACACCAATATTCATTTATGTTTACTAATATGTTTACCCTTTGTTTTGTCATTCATGCCTTCCTGCATTTCCAGTTCTTCTCTTAGGGATTATTGGGACTAAAGAAGCTTATGTTAGTCAGTTTTGATTTCTATAACAATGTATGATAAACTGGGTGGCTTGTAAACAATAAAAATTCATTTCACACAGTTCTGGAGGCTGGGAAGCCCAAGATCAGGATGCTAGAGTAGTTGGTTCTGTTGAGGGCTCTCTTCTGGGCTGCAGAAAATTGTTTTCTTGCTGTGTCCTCACTTGGTGAAAAGATAGCTAGCTACCTCTCTGGCCTCTTATAAGGGCACTAAAGCCATTCATGAGGGCATCATCTTCATGACCTAATTATCTCCCAGAGGCCCCACTTCCAAATATCAGCACATTGGGATTAAGTTTCAATATGAAATGTTTTGGGGGATACAGGTATCATTCCACTGCAAAGTCTTTTTGATTTTTCTTTTTATGTAAGTGTTGACAAAATTTGTCAACATGTTTATTTTATTTTGATTTTAAAAGATATCTCTATTGAATATAGAAATCTCAGTCAGCAGTTATTTTCTTTTGTTACTTTAGAGAAGACATTCAGTGCACTGTTTTCTGACTTTAATGATTTCTGGTTAGAAGTATGCCATTGTTATTGCTGCTCTTTTAAACAGAATATGTCTGTTTCGGCTGGCTTCTTTCATGATTTTCTTCGTTGAATTTCATATTCAGTACTTTTACTAGTGTGCCATAGATGTGATTTTCTTTGTATTTATTTTTTCCATTTTCACTGGATGTTTTATGTTTATTGATTGAGGCCTTAATCAGTTTTGGAAGATTCTCAGACATTGTTCTCTAAAGTACTTCGTTGGCCTTGCTTCTCTTTTTCTTCTGCTTTTCAGATTCTAATTCCAAATTTGTTAGATAGATGCCTCAAATATAGATTTTCAACCTTTATCTCTGTAATTATTTTCATATATTTGCTGTTAGTCTTTCTATTTCTTATTAAATTACCTAAGCTGTTATGCTATTTGTACAGTTCTTAATTTTAGCTACTGCATTTTTTATATCTGCAATTTATTTGAGTATCTTATGCATTACTCACCTTTGAAAACTTCTCATCTTTTCATCAGTTTTTATAATATTTTCTTGTATTTTAGCAAAGATTTTTTTTTAGTAAACTGCCTATAAAGTATACAATTTTATGTTTTTATAGACAAACTGTACAATGTATTCAGCAATAAAAAGAAACAATTTAATGATAAAAGCAATAAAATTTATGGATCTAAAAATAATTATACTGAATAAAAAAGCCAAATAAGAGTACATATGAAGATTTCATTTATATTTTAGCAAAGATATTAATTAAAATTAGTAATAAGAATATCAGCTTACCAAGTCCCTCAGCACCTATAGATAAATTATTTTTTCAGTTTAATATGCTGTACAGAAAAGTATTAATTTAAGGTACCAATCATTTCAAAAATTTAACCATAATGTATAACTATCAATAATATTTAAGATAATTTTATGGGAAATGATATAGTAAATTGCACTTTTTGTAGAAATATCAGTGAATGGTATTTGAGACAAATGTGGCTGAGAAATAGACCGTAGTATGTGAATGAATATCAAGAGTAAGGTGCTTATACATTTTTTTAGTGTTCAGAAAAATCATAAACAAATGTTTTAATTCAATATACAACAATGTTTCTCCAAATCGACTAGTTAAAAATAATTTGTATGAAAAATGATCTCAGGCTTAGAGAAAATGATCAACTAACATTTTCTTGGAGACAATTCCACCTGTTTTTCTGGAGTGAGGGAAGACTGACTGTGGGTAGAAAGAATGTTCTCACTGCAAACTAAAATCTGTGCAGACTCCAGTCAAAACGACAAGCTCTCCCTTTCCCCTTACCCACACATGCCTTCCCATGCATCTGCTCCCAAACTTTGTATTCAGTGGCCAAATACAACCAGACCTGAATGTTACATTGCACTAAAGAACCACTATACAAAAAATAAAAAGTAAAAATCTGGTCCCATTTTACATGTTCTGGCTTTTAACAGTGTGTGAATCACATAGCATGTCCTCAGCAGCTGTGCCCATTCTGAAGCCAGAAAATGCTTCTAGGAATGAGCACAGAGGATGAGGATACAGACTAACAGGACACAGCTTACATTGCAGTGTCAGAAATGATCTTCATTAGGCACGGCTCTTTTGTTCACGAGAATGTGCTATTGCTCCCTTATGTCTCTCAACCATTCACTTATTTCTTATGCAATTCCATATTTCATTAACTGTTTAAATCACTCATTATCAAGGTATTTTTATACATACTACATGCACCTTCATCAGGGATCATCTTAATCCATTTCAATGTCCAGTGACTATAGGGCATGTCCACAGGGAAACAGGTGGTAACAGTGAATAAATCTTGAGCCATGTTTTGTTCTGTCACCATAGCAACAGGATAGAAAAGGGTCCATTAGGATACTTTGGTTCCAGAAAAGAGAGAAAAAGGCAAGAGATGCTCCCTCCTTCTTTCCATGTATCCTCAGCCTCATTTCTTTCATATTGCTCAAGAAAAAAATAAATAAATCTGATGGAGAACAAAGGTACAAAAATAGATTTATTTATTGCACAAATAATATCTTTCAGGCTGAAGGAAAATTTCTCAAAATCAAGTGACTTCCTTCTTTTCTACCTCTTATAGGGCAATAGATTTAATAATTAGCACCAATTATTGACTCCCACTTTCTTATTAGAAGATATTGTCCCATCTAAGGTCTAGGCACATGACATGCTTTGGACAAAGGTGTGTGAGGATACCCAAGCAGAAGCCTCAAAGCTATCATGTACTTCTATGACTGCTTTTGTTCTTTCTGTAACAAGAATAACATGTATTTCAACCTGGATCCCGGAATAAAGAAAAGAACATGTAAAGAACTCCAATTGACCCCACCAGAACCACAGCCAGCACCTATATGAACAAGAAGTTAATGTTTGTAATTACAAGTACCTGAGATTTTGGGGTAATTTCTTACCATAGCAATAATCTAGTAAAAACTAATGAAGAAAGAAATCAGTACCAGTTATGAGGTAATACCAGAACAACAACAGCAAAAAACTTGAAATATTAAACTCAGATCCAGAAGACAGGCAGTTGAAAATCTCTCTCCCTCTCACTCTCCATTTATCTACTTTTTGAGACAAAGTCTTACTCTGTTTCCTGGGCTGGAGCGCAGTGGCATCATCATATCTCACTGCAACCTCAAACTCATAGGCTCAAGTGATTCTCCTGCCTCAGCCTCCCGAGTACCTGGGACTACAGGCGCACTCCACCACACCCAGATATTTTTTTTTCTATTTTTTTGTGGAGACAGGGGCCTCACTTTTGCTCAGGCTGGTCTCAAACTCATGGCCTCAGGCAATCTTCCCTCCTTGGAATCCCAGAGTGCTAGAATTATAGGCATGAGCCATGGCGTCCAGCAACACTTCACAAAAAATCTTTTATTGTTTCCTGGAAAATAAAGTAATGTACATTTTCATTGGTAAAGTATCTGCTAAAACCATTGTGTATGATAACTGAGAATGAGCTTATTAATTTAGGCAAAGAGATTGGGAAACTGAAAGTATTAATAACTAGCATGCTTTCCTGTTATTGGTTATTCTAGAAAAGGGAACAAAAAAAAGATAATTTCAGAAGATAAATTGCAAACTAGTACAACCTCTGTGGAAAGTAATATGGAGATACCTTAAAAAGCTACAAGTAGAACTATGATTGGATCCAGCAATCCCATTACTGGGCATCTACTGAAAGGAAAAAAAGACATTCTATTAAAAATACATCTGCAATAGAATGTTTATAGCAGCACAATTCACATTTGAAAAGATGTGGAAACAACCCAAGTGTCCATCAATATATGAATGGATTAATAAAATGTGGTATATGTATGCCAGGGAGTACTACTTAGCCACAAAAAAACAACGGTGATCTAGTGCCTCTTATATTATCCTGGATAGAGCTGGAGCCTATTGTACTAAGTGAAGCATCACAAGAATGGAAAAACAAGCGCCACATGTAGTCACCACCAAATTGGTATTAACTGATCGATACTTTTGTGCACATATAGGAATAACATTCATCAGGTGTCGGGCAAGTGGGAGGGGGGAAGAGGGGATGAGTATATTCATACCTAATGAGTGCAGTGTGCACCATCTGGAGGATGGACATGCTTGAAACTCTGACTCAGGTGGGACGAAGGCAATATATGTAACCTAAACATCTGTACCCCTATAAAATGCTGAAATAAAAAATTAAAAAAATTAAAAATTTAAAAATAAAAATAAATAATAAATTGTGAATTTGACAGAAAGGTTGAAAGATGGAATTGTTTATCTTCTCCAAATGATGAAAGATGAAATTGAGAAACAAGGATCAAAAGCCAGTATTATGGCAAAGATCAAATCAAGGGTTTGACTCGATACCATACCCTTTTTTACAAGCTCTGAATTGATTACAGGGACATCCAGTCAACATTTTAGTTGTAGAAATCATCTCAAGGAACAAAAATTACTAAGAGTATGGCTTTTCGTGGAAGCCTGATCACCTCAAGTTACCTCAACTTATTTCATATTACTTTAAGGTACAAGTAGAAAATGCCTTGCAAAGAATTGTGGGTATGATTATTGGCACATTGGAATTGCACAGAATAAAGCTAACTAGATTTTGAGAGAGTTGTATTGTCAGAATAGCCTGTAGCTGTTGAAGAATTAAAATGACCTTTCAGTCAACAATATTCTGTGTACCCGCAAAGAGAGACTATTCTTTAATTCACTGTTCCATCGTCACCAAGGAAAGTGAAGGAGAATGATGAACTTCCTAGGAGGTATAGCCAAGAATCACAGTGAACAATACCCTGGAAACCTGCTCCAAGAGAGCAGACATGGGGACTGTTGAAACAAGATTGTCTACCTTCTAGCTGAGGAGTCTCATATTATCTATCCAAAAGGATTTTAGAATTACTATAAATCAATGAAAGCTCAAAGCTCCCCACCTTACCCTTTCTGAATGAGAGTATTCATTGGGATTATCTGGCCCCAATATTGTGTGCTGATTGTGCATGGGGCAGCCAATCTATCTTTTAAATCTCAAGATAATGAGGAACCAATATAGTCTAAGTAAAGTGCTACCATAAGAACCAGGACTTTCTCAGTTTGATAGTATAATTAGATGACACTTTGGGGATTTCACTTTGAGGAAGAAGTGGATTCTCCATACTTAAAGGAATAAAACAATATTTGTGACAAGAGTTGGATTATGGTAGATTCCATTGTTGTTTTGAATTGTTCTCTGTAAAGAGAACATCATGCTGGGATATAGGTCCTGCTTCAGAATGTGAGTTGAAGTGCCACATCCAAGTAGATACTTGAAGATGTGTAATTGCTTTTACTTTTGCTATAAGAATATGATGTATTTTCAACCTAGATCCCAGAAGATACATAAAGCATAGCTGTAGTTGACCACTTTATTATTAATACACATGAAAAAGAAAGAAATGTGATTTTAAATTGATGAAATTTGGGGGGCAGTCTTAGATACTGCAGCTTAACTTATCTGAAGCTGGCTAATGTATCTGCCACATACCCCATTTCTTCAGGGCATTACCAACTTTGTTTTCAGGAAAAAAAATCTGGGAAAAACAGGGTCATTAATTCAGATTTTAAAAATTAACAGCTTATTTTGTCATATGGCCCAAGTTTCAGACATTCTGGACTCTCTTTGTCGAAATCACACAAGGAAAAAAGTTGGGTAGTGAGAAATTCTGTGTGATCTGCCCTATGAGAGAGGTGGGCCTATGTAGGGTATCAGAGTCAGAGAGGCATCAAGAAGGAATACAGGTGTTGGGGTGAGGTCCATGCAAGGTGAACAGGCACAAGGAGAGGACAGCAGCCTCCATGGGAGCCTGGTGACATGCTATAGACATATTAAGTCAGTGTGCACTTCAAGGATAATGGAAACCAGAATTTCACTCTCAGAGAATGGACTTTCAGACACCTCAAGCCCTGTGAGTAACACTGCCATTGGACATTTTCCTCACCTCATTATGCCTCCAGCATCCTGTATTGGACTGTCACAACTACCTCCGAAGTTCCTGTTACCCAAGACCCAAACATATGTCTATCTTTCCTTTCACAAATTTCCTTGCTCCCTTCCATGTTTCAAGGAGAAGATTCAGGAACTCAGGACAACCCAACTATGCTGATGATTAGTGTGTGAGCTCTGGAAACAAGCCCATTTCACCTTGGTTCACCATCTGAGTATTAAAAATAAGGCTGCTTGCAGGAGAATTCCAAATAATTTATGGATATGTTCCACCCTCAAGGAGAGAAGCATAACTCCTTAAAGTGTTGACTGCGCGCTGTGACTCCTTGTTGAGGATTATAGAACAGAAAGGGGGAACAGAGTTTTCACAGCAGAGAAACCTGAAAAACACTACCTCAGCCAGCTTATCAAATTTAATATCAATAGTGATAAGTTATGCTGATAGCATGTATTCTTGATATTATATGATGGAAATGACACTTTACCTCTATGGTTTTTACCCCCTAAGTCCCAAAACTCCAGTTTAATCATGAGGGAAAGAATAGTTAAATTCCAATAGAGGTACAGTCTACAAAATACCTGACCAGGACTCCCCCAAAACAGCCAAGGTCATTAAAAAATTAGACACTGTCACAGCCAAGAGGAGTCTAAGGAAACATGGCAAATAAATGTAATGTGGTATAATAAATGGGATCCTGAAACAAACAGAAAAAAAGACATTAGATAAAAACTAAGGTTATATCAAGAAAGCATAGACTTTAGTTAATAGTAATGTATTGATACTAGTTCATTAGTTGTGAATATGTATGATACTAACACAAGATGTTAATAATAGTGAAAACGGGAACTCTCTATTTGTTGCAACTTTTATTTAAATCTAAAATCTATTTCCCTCTTCTACCCTTCAATTAGTCAAGACAGGCTTAATACAAGAAAAGGAGGTACCTCTGGAAGATCCTCCAACATGGAAAGGCACCTCTTTTCTACATTCCACTCCCATGCTCACAAAAAGACAAAAGCAGGAAGAAAACTCTACAATGCACCAAAAAGAATGGGAAAATGTTAAGAAGACCCCTTCCAGCTAGGACAAAACTTGTCCTTCTTTCTCATACAGATACAACTTTACCACCAAAGGTTTTAAGAAGCATGATTCCACATAGTTTCCCTGAAGAGCATTTTTATATCTAAGGACACTGATCCACCATTTCAAAGTTACTGTGTACTGGCCTGACTTATGCAGCCAGTAGTCAGAACTTCATCCCTCCCCCTTTGCTAGGCTATGATTCTGTTATTTGCAATAGGAATAATGAGTTGGAACAAAGTCCTTCCTCAAGGTACGATAGCTGGACTTCCTTAGGCGTGACTGGCTTACAAATCTTATAGGTTGACAAACAGGTGCCGAGGCTGCAGGATAGTCTCCTGATCCTGCGAAAAATGTGCGTATTTCCAGTTTGGAACATTGCGGATCCAATTTCAAACATCCTTCCTTGGACTAGACTGAGCCACACACATCATGCCCTTGGCCCCTCATCTCTGTCATTGCTTAGCAAAAATATGTGGGTAGTAGTGAGCCAGGGTGGGCAATGGGGCCATTGGGGAGCACAGACAGACTTGTAGGTGGGCTTTAGTTCCCCAGAATGGCTGGTTCCATTCATTTCTCCTTAAATTCATCCACACAGAACTTAAAGCAACTTTTGTGAAAGTGCAGCTACTTCACATCCACATCGTGTTTCATAGATTATCAAGGTGAACTATTTTATCCTATATCTAAGCTTTAGCCCGGCACAAAGTTCAACAACTGGAGTTATGTTTCATGTGTAGATGGAAATGAGAAGGAAGACTGAGAGAACTGTTGTGAAGTCACATTTAGGACTCTGTCTATGAGAATGAGTGGGGAATGTCCCACCAATAAGCATGAGCTCAAAAAGAAAAGGACACAAATGAACACTTACTGTTCCTCCTCTCCTTCCCCTACAGGGCAAAGGGAGGCACACCTACAGCACAGAGAGGCCTCCCTAGGCAGCATCACACCTTCATCTCTACTCACATCTCCTAGACTCTCAAGCAACCTTCTCTAGCTTCCATCTCATCCTCCTCATCAGTGCCTCAGGCTTTACTTCTAACGTGCTTAATTCAATTGGAATGTTCTGTCATGTTCGAGAACTCATATTGATTCACTCTCCCTGAAGCTCCTAATCCATAAACAGAGACACCATCTGAGACTTAGCCACATTCAAGGAATAACGTGACTGACATGGGCACCCTTCTCATTTTGGGGATCAAAACTTCTCCTCTTCAGGTGTAGCTCCTTCAGTTTAATACCTGTCCATATATCAAACTTCCATTTCCTTTTACTTCATGTCATTGTCACATATTATCTGAGTTTTCTCATTTACTTGATTATGATTTATGTAAAGTACCTCCATGGCTCAGCCTTATATCCACAGTGGCAGCTTATCAGGAGCAAGGGCATGCAAGAAGAGAAAGCACTGCCAGCATCCCCGTCTGCTCTGTGCCAAGAACCACCATTTTCTTGCTTCTCCTTCAGCACTACTCTTATGTGCCCCCATGCATCTAATAGGAGGACACAGTGCCAAGAAAGTCTTCCAGCACATGAAAAACATTCACACCCCAGAAGGACACTTCCTGGCCCAGCACTGCTGCAGCCCCCCAGCAGGTGAGACTCTCTTTTCTAAGACAAGCTCAACGCAAACATTTGGATATATCTGGTGGTCTCATGAAGCATTTTGTGAGTGCCGCATTCACAAAGGGGCATCAGAGGATGAAAATGAGGAATGAGGTGATAGTTAGAAGAGCTTAAATTTTCCCTTCTTCACTGTTTTTTTCTTCAGTCAGTTTTCTCTCTTCACCCCATCAGATTTTAGAGTGCCATTTATTAAATTACAATAACTACTCATTCATTCTGAGTCACAGTTCACAGAACATCAGAGATTTATTATATCTGCAAATTAGAGCCCCCGCAGCCTATACCAATGTACACTACCCCACAGTTACATTTATTCTTATGACAGGAGGGAGCTCTTCGTGGGAAGTCATGTTTATGACCGTTTCTTTGGTGACACTTCACACATGTCACATTAACACCCACCAGCTCAGAGAGACGGAAGGCAGGAAAGAATTGGCAAGCAAGCTGGCCCTGCCACTCTCTGTTAATATGCAGGAAGTGAGGGGAAAGAAGACCCCCTCAGTACAGCAAGATTAGAGGCAACCTTTCACCAAGACGCCTAGGCACAGAGAAACTGCTGCTTGCTTCCTCCTACATAGTGACACACAGGCTGTTCTCCACCAGCTTTGTTTTCACAAACAGAGATGAGCCTGAAAACCCAAGGGTGCCAATCTCAAATGTTAAGTGTTATTTTTCTTTTAAACAGAAGTATACATTCTATCTGGTAAATATACAAATCTTATATATACAACTTGATAAAGTTTCACCCAAGTGCATACCCATGCAATCAGTCCCCTCAAAGGAGATACAGGATATTTTCAATGCTTGAGAATGTTCTTCTGTACCCAGCTAGTAGATTTCTAGAGTTAACCACTATTCTAACTTTATCATGATGGATTTTTTGGCATGTTTTTGAGCATAACATCAACAGAATCATATGGTATGTGGTCCTTTCCAATCAAATTTATGTCTATGAGATTAATCCATACTATTAAATATATCTATAGTTTTATCTTTATTTTCATTGTTGTATATTCCACTGGGTGACTATGGCTCAATTTATTGTCCCATTGTGCTTCTGATGAACAGTAGAATCATTTCAAGTTTTGGCTATTATAAACGAAGCTACAACATTGATGTAAATGTCTTTTGGTGAACATCAGTAATCATTTCTCTTGGGTATACCCAGGATGACATATTTTTGGTCATAGAGTATATGTATGTTTAGCTTTGCTATTGATAGATACTACCAAACTTTTTCTCATAGTGGTTGTCCCACTTTTCACTCCCACCAGCAATATATGAGAGTTCAATTTCCTTCATAATTGGCATTGTCAGTAATCTGTTGGCCATTGCAACATCATCATTTTGAAGTTTCTGATCAAGTCTTTTGCCTGTCTTTTCCATACTGATTTGAAGAAGTTCTTTATAAATTCTGGCTACAAGTCCTTTGTGGGATATAAGTTCTTAATTTTAATAAATTTCAGATTATCAACCTTTTGAAAAGTAATTGCTGCTTTAAAGTATTATTTAATAAATCTTTGCAAACCCCAAGGTCATAGAGATATTCTCTTACTTTTTATGTCCTAAGTTAATTGTTTCAGAATTCACTTTTAGGGCCTCAGGCCATTGCAGATTATTTATTATATATGGTGTGAGTTGGAGGAAGCAAAGACAATTTTTTTTCTTGCCAGTTATGGGTTTATATATATTGAAAGACATCATTTCTGCTCATTTGCCAGGCATCATTTACTGAAATTAGAAGCAGAAATAAGACTTGACGTAAACCCAAACATATCCCACCAGGAACTCTACTAAATTCTCAAAGTGAGTATTTCGGGACGACCCACACTCAGCCCTGTCAGGGGAAAAGGAATGCCCCCGTTGTGAAATATACCCAGAGCCCTCCCACAAGATTGCCTGCTCTACAGGAGAAAGGACCTTTTCAGAGCACAATCTGAAACCTCATCACAGGTTGGGATAGAAACATATTCTCCAAGCCAACCCTTCCAGCCTTTCTGTCTCACCTAAGGGAGAAAAAACAAATTAAATGAGAACTATAGTCAATATAAGGTTCAAGGAAATAAATTCAAGATGTTGCAGCCAATGAGGGAGTAACAATCAGGTAGAGAGGAAAAAGATATACCATTGGAAGAGGGACAAAAACACTTGTGAGTGCCACAGCCTTAAGATTCAGGCAAATCAAAAAGCTCAAGCCTTTATTCTGTCTTCTTTGGAAAAGTTTCTGTTCATCTCCTTTGCCCATTTATAAATGGTATTGTTTGATTTTTTCTTGTTAATTCTTTTGAGTTCTAGGTAGACTCTTGTTATCAGACCTTTGTCAGAGGTGTAGAGAGCAAATATTTTCTCCCATTCTGTAGGTTGAAAATAGACACCCTTTCTTGAACAACTACATCTTGCCCTGCTCTGGGCTAAAGACTTTATAATTGCATCACCCCACCTAATTATATAATTATAATATAATGTATACATATGATGTGTTATATACATCACCCCACCCAATTCTAATATGTAATTATAGTTATATCATATATACAGTACAGATGCTATATGTCCATAATGTATTATACACATCACCCCACCCCATCCTGCCCAACACCCTTAAGTGGCTATTAATCCATCTGTTGTGTGGATGAGAACATAGAGGCTTCTAATAACTTGCCCAAGACCACACAGCAGTTCTGGGACTTAAACCCAAGTTCAGAGTGACTCCAAGGCCTTTGGGAACCGCCACAGTAGACCCCTTGGCCAAATGTTGTCTCCCTGGGGCCCTGGCTGGTCCTCTTTCCCTTGCACCAGATTCATTACTCTCATTCATTCCGCCTAGGTCAGGGCCACAGAACAACAAAGGACGTGACCCAGCCCACTAGCTGGTTTTTTTGTTTGTTTGTTTGTTTTCAAACAAACAAACTGTTCTCAATAGAACAGAATCCAAGTTACTGAAATCTACCCTCCCAGGGTTTCACATGGCACCCGCAGGCCCCACTTCTGCCTGGGGCAGTCAAATCCCAGAACAGTGTGGCAGAAGCTGAAGCTGGCTCCCTAGCATTAGTTTTTCCCTATTCCTTCATAAGAGAGCCCCCAGTTCTTAATCACTTTCCTCCCCTGCCCTGAATAAAGACTGCATTTCCCAGCTTCCTTCTTTCTAGATGTGGCCGTGTGACTAAATTCTGGCCAATGGCCAGCAGAAGTGCTATGTACAAATTCTGGAAAATACTGCATACAAAGAAGGGAAAGGTCCCTTTCTTATCCCTTCCTCCTTCCTGATGGCTGGAATGTGGACACAATGGCTGGAGCTCTAGCATGCACTGTGGACCAGGAACCATGGGAGTGGCAGAGAGAAAGCTGGAAGGAGCCTGGGTCTTTGAGGACTGAATAAGCAAACTGTCCAACCCCAATCATATGTGCTCTGATTTCTCATGGCGTATTTATGGCTTTTGTTCTGCGTCATTAAATACTAACCAAAACTCAACTTATCTTCCGGGTCCACACAAAGTCCAGAACCCTTTATGAGCTGTGACATCAGTCTCCCCATTGAGGGAATAGAAGCCTTCACATCTCAGACATTTTGCCCTAAATGACAACCCCTGCTAGTAAGCCAGAATCTTCTTTTATTCAATGCACCTACTGCATTTGTTAGCTTTATCTTTTCTGCTGACTGTTCCGAAAGCAGACCAGAGAAAGGCAGTATTCTGGTAAGGGACTGGGTAGACAAAGCCCTCACTGTCCCCCAAGGCTGTGACTCCCACTGATCTGAAGTTGGCCCATATTGACTATCTTTTTAATTAATGTATGTTTCTTGTCACTATTACTTTATATAAAATGGTAGTTGATAATTTTGCAAACACCCTTTGGCATTAATTGACTGTTTACTATGTGCTCTGTCCTAGGGTCTTAGAAGACGTGAAAGGAAGCTACAAAGTGATCCTGCTCTCAAGTCCTCAGACAATAGCCAAGTGGGTTTCTTTATGATTTTATAAAAATCACATAATTTTTTTATTTAAAATAAGGATTTTTGCCTTATATTAGATAAGGAATCAGAGTCAGAAATTATAAATATTATAAATGTGTTTAAATGTAAATTAACATATAACAATAATAATGGTGTGTACAACGATCATTGTATATCCAAGGACCTTTTTCACTCATTGCAACAGAAAATGTGGCTAAAAGTGAGCAGTGTGGCAATCACACTGACGCAGCAGATTCACTGAGTGTTCAGTATGACTCATGTAAGCCTATAAAGTTTATATCAAATTGTACTTTCCTGAAAGTAAAAATCAAGGCAGACCCGTAACATGAAGACATAGAGTCAGATTTCAATTCTACCAGTTAATTAGCAAGCAGCCCTGGTCACACCGCCTACTTTCTGAATGCTCTCGTGATGGAAATGGGGTCAGTAAGTAATGCCTACCCCTGTGCTGCTCTGGGTAGGAGGTGAGACAGCACCTGTGGGCACACCATGCACAGTGCTCAACAAATATAGACCACTTCGTAGGTACTGACTGAACCTGAGTCTAAACCTATAGTTTAAAATGTATAAATGGGTACTGAGAAAATGCAAAAATCTAAATGAAGGAATATATCCTGACACTGAATGCAGATTGATTAAGTTCATGGATGGAGTTTCAAACTGAAGCTAGTAGCCAATAATAATGATAGTAATAGCAATAAATGTTTATTCAATACTTTTTATGCTCTAAACATTGCATAGGCACATTATATAAATGATTCCATTTAAGCCTCATGATAACGTTATGGGAAAGTATAATTAGCCCCATTTTACCAATATATAAGCAGATCTAGAACAAGTGGTGGCAGTAGCAGAAGATAAGGGAAAAGCAGATGCCCTTGGGTCTAGGGAGCAACGAGACCCACCCCTGGGACTTGAAGTAGAACCCGCCAGCCCTAGGTAGACTTCCTGGAAGTAGCCCTTTCTACAATGTGAGTGCAGTTGAGTCCATCCTTCATGTAATTGGGTGTCAGATTATAAACAGCATGAGAGAAGGGGAAAACTTGCAAGGTATTTAGGAAAGAGTATGAAAATGAAGAGGGCCACTTTTGTGAAGCCAAAAGCAAACAGAAAGTGAAATGCATTAGGTAATCTAGATAAAAGTCAGTTGGTTAGGAAGAATTTCTCCTCGTGAATTCATTTTCTGGTACCATATTCTTTGAATTTTGTCCTTTAGGATCCTTCAGGAAAACACCTCCTTCCAATCTTCGAAGAACACATTGGCTTCAGCTCTGTGAAACACCAGACATTTTATGTAATTTTCTTATGCATATGCATTTGTATGTTTTAGTAAGGACAAGGTTCCCAGTGTTCATCAGATCCCAAAGTGATCTAGGAGCTGCAAAAGTTCAAAGCCATGCTCCTGACTGCCCCTGCTAATCCAGGGGGTGCTCTGCGGGATATGGCTCCACTTGCTTCCTGCCCATGGCCGGCTGCAGCCCTTTCCACAGCCAGGATGCCCCGAGGCCCTTATCCTGAGAACATGGCCCCCAGCGCGGATTCTCAACTGCTGGTTGCAACAGATGTGATGCCCTTTGACCAGGCAGCAAGCCAGGGAAGCTGTGTTTCCACTGGCAATCCTCCCCAAAGACAGGCAGGGGAACTTAGGGCCAGACTTACCAGAAAATGTGAAGGAGGCAGAAGTCAGACTGCAGCCTTTACAGTATAGTCATATGTCCCGATGCTGCTGGTGACTCCTCAGTACAAGGGCAACGCAGGAAAGCATAAGAATGAAGCAAGTCTTTTGGCCCGTGGCCTTGAGGTGTTCCATCCACACCTGCCCAACTCAGTCTTCCCTGGTCACCCTCTTCTTCTGCAGAGATTGCTGACAGCACATCTCAGCCTCTGCATGCTCGTTCCACTTTCCACGCAGGGCCAAGCAGCCTGTCTGTCCCACGGTGCACACAGGGACCCAAAATGTCCCATGTTGTGTTGATGCCACATGTAGCAGGAAGCAATCCCCAGTGTACTGAGTCATGGGAAGCCTTTACTTCCTTTTTTTTCTCCTTATTGAAAGAGAATAGAATGGAATGGAATAGACTAGAATATGTCTGAGTCATCAAAACTTTTGTTTCCTTCTGTGTGTGTGCGTGTATATGTGTGTGCCGGTGTATATGTATGTCTGTATGTGTGTGATGTGTGTATGTGTATGTGTGTGCATGTCTATGTATGTGTATATGTGTGTTTGTTATATGTGTTTGTTATGTGTGTGTCTGTACGTGTGTATGTGTGTTCATGTCTGTGTGTGTGTGTGTGTGTGTGTAGGATTACAATTTAAAATAGCACATCTCAGTCAGCAAACAACTTGGAAAGATGGCTCTAGACTGTCGATGGAGCTTGTGCATGATGTGAATGGCTTTCTGAAAAGCTGGGAGGTGACAGGGAAAACAAAAACAGTGGGGACAGAAGACCTGGATTCAGGTCTGGGATGTGCTGCGTCCCTAGCCAAGTCCCATCATCACTTAAGTATTTCTCCCCATTTGTAAAAGGAAGATAATCAGCCTTGCTCTGCTTGCCTCAGAGGATTGTCATGCAGTTCAAATGGAAAAATGTTTGGAACAAGGCCCATTTAGGGCATTTTGAAAGTTTTATTTGTAGTGGGAAGTTCAAACCACAAAGGAAAGAGATGGATAACAGGGTTGTTCATGAGGTATAGGGGGCACAGAGAGTGCTGTGGTTTGAATGTGTTTCCCAAAAATATGTATGTGTTAGAAACTGAATCCCCAGTGCAACAGTCTTGCAAGTGGATCCTAACGGGAGGTGTTAGGATCACAAGGTCACAAGGGCTCCACCCACGAATGTATTAGTACTGATTATAAAAGGGCTTGCAGCTGTGTGTTCCATCCTGCACGCTCTCGCTCTCTGTCTGTCTGTCTGTCTGTCTGTCTCTCTCTCTCTCTCTCTCTCTCCATCCCTCTCTTTGCCTTTTACCATAAGATTACAGAATGATGCGGCAAGAAGGCCCTCATCAGATGCCAGCCCTTTGATCTTGGACTTACCAGCCTCAAGAACTGTGAGAAATAAATGTCTTTTCCTGATAAATTACCCAGTCTGTGGTATTCTGCTATAGCAGCACAAAACAGACAAAGAGAGTGTTACAGATCCCTGGACCTGTGGCGTGGGCAGCCTCCTGGTTCCCCTATGTGTCCAGCCAGTTGAGGCCATCCACAGAGCCTGCAGGAATCCTCCTACCACAACAATTCTGAGCAACACTAGCAAAGGAATTTCAAGTTTGTTTTGTTTTCAAGTGTCACCGGCCCTAGGGCTAGCGTTTGATAGCACCTGCTTGTCTAGAGCTGACCAGTTCTTTCTGGCTCACTCCACCCCTACAGGGCCCTAGGAAATCCAGGCAACCTCTTCATTACTAATGAAGCAAGACAACTTCAAGTGCACGCCTCTTACTGAGTGAACACTGATGTCCTTTCTACTTCATGGAAAGATCTTGCAAAACATTGCTTCTGTCTCCTTGCATGAATCATAGACGAAAGAATGAAGAAACATTTCGAGTGACAAACAAGGAAAAAAGAAAAGGAAGAAAGCTGTGATGATGTGTTCTTAGAACATAACCCCATGTCAGTTTACATGAGCAAAATCAACATGTAGATCTCTGTGTAAGGTATGTGGAATGCTGCTAAAGGCCAAAAATAAAATAGAACAAAATAAAGGCCCAGTCCTTTTCCTTTTCCTTTTTTCTGATTAAAAAGATAATAGACATACAAAAAGCAAATAATAAAATTAGTTCTCAAGAAGAAAACAATGTCAGAATTTTAAAGTACGTTTTTCCAAACTTGTTTCTTTTATTGAACTAAGAGGTGGATATACATAAATGGAGACATTGTACAGATGTTATTTTGCAACCCCCTTTTTTAGCCCGCAATATGGCAGACAATTGTGTCGTGATGGTGAATGAAGACCCAGAACAGCGCTATTGGTAATTGTATTCTGCCATACAGACACAGCAGGGTTTATTAATCTCACTAAAGAATAATTTAAGTTGCTTCTGAATTTTTGCTTCCATAAACAATGCCAGGATAAACATGCTTATGTATTCATCACTGTGCATTGGTCCATTTATTTTCCTGGGATAAGTTTCTAGGAGAAAAATGACTGAGTCAAAAACTACCTGCATTCTAAATGTTGAAACATATTGCTAAAGTGCCCTGCAGAAATGGGGTGCCAAGTCCCATCACCCCAGGAATGTCCAAGAGAACCCATTTCCCTACACCTAAACAGCAGTGGGGATAGCCAATTCTTTCACATTTTCTCCAATTTGAAAGGTAACAAGTAATATTTCCTTCTTGTTTTAATTGCATTTCTTTGATTTCAGTGAGATGTTGAATTATTAATATTGTTATCAATGGAAATATACTACTGGCAGTGATAATAGCTAATGTGCATTGAAGGCTTTGTATGCACCAGGCATGCGCTGAGCACTTTGCAGAATTATTTCCTTTAATTCTCACAATATCCCCTCAAGGCAGGTAAAATAAATATCCCTGTTTTACAGGTTAAAAAAAAAAAAAGGCTTGCCTAGTTAATTTGCTGAAGGTTGCTGAGCTCATAACCAGTGAATCCAGACCTCAGTCCATGTAGCTCTGCCCCCAAAGCCCCGTTGTGTAGCAGGGCACTATACATGTATTTTCATACACAAATATGTTGATTTTGTTTCTTCTACATATGTTTTCATAAGTGAATTTTATGTGTTTATGTCCTTTGCCCATTTTTTAAATTGGAATGTTCATCTTTTTCTGATTAATGAGCAATAGCTTTTTGTATATTAAGAATATTAACTCTGTCATTTTTGCGAGCAGCTTATTTTCTCAATGGAATGCAGGTATATGCAATTTACAACTTTCACTTCTGTTTATGATCAGTGTAACGATGTGAGTACTGACTGCAGTGAACCCTGAAGCCTGATATGGTGCTCCTGAAGTGGGGGTGAGCAAAAGAAGGGTGGCCACACTGACGGCTTCGACGTGGCCATGAGCCATGGCAGAGAGGGAGGAGTGGCGTAGGAAACAGGCGGGGGCCCAAAGCAGTGGCTTCCCTTCAGTGAGGCTCTATGGGAAGGTGGTCTCTTTCTTCATAGGACTCAGTTAGGACTGCGCTGCTCTGCTATTAAACTAGAACTTCAGTTTATGTGTCTCCAGAATTGTCCCACAAGACATTGCCAGAGCTAAACAGCAGGACAGCAACAGTTAGGACGTCCCCCATCTCCAGTCTGCCTCCTTTGTGTGCAGGAGCGCCCTCCAGTTGCTGCCTGATCCTGGAATATACGATTATTTGCCTCAGTGTCTATTCCTGAGCTATTCATGGTCCCAGAAGCCTCTATCTTTGGCTTTAATTACACAGGACTGCAGAGTTATAATGTAAATGAAACAATGCTAGGATTCATTCAGAGAAAATTCCCCAAAACATCAGAACTCCTTGGAAATAACAGATGAGAAAGGCGATCTTCTTAATTTACTATAAGGACAGAAACAATACCTCCTTTGCTGACACCTACTTATTAGTCCCCAGCAGTCCCCCACCACACTCCTCATTTGGCCTCAGGTAGGTTTGTTTTAGTAATTCCCTTCTTTTGTGAAGCATTTTAGACTTAGAAAAAATCGCCCACTCTTTGCTGAGCACCGTAAACCCCATCCTCACAGCAACCCAGTGAGATCCCTAATGTCACTCACTTAACAAAGGAGGAAACTGGATTTGGGGGATTGAGCAGTTCCCGAAGCCACCTAACTGGCCAGTGACCAATGTGGAATTCAAACCCAGGTGTGGGCGCCTCCACGCCTGCCCACGCATCCCATCACCTCCCCACCCTGTGCACTTCACAACGCACCTTCACGTGCGTTTCTCCTTGATCTCCCCGCAAGCCCTTCCAGGCAGCACAGCTCCTGCCATCTTAGGCATGTGGAGCTGAAAGAGGCTGCACAGCGTGCTCACACCCTCGCCAAGTGGTGTGTGCTACCTCTGGAGCCAGGAGCCCGGGATGGCCTACACCCTGCAGGGTGGCAGGGACACCAGCCTGAGCCCGCCAAAGTCCTCTGTTGAAGGAAGACAAAAGTATTTACACTGTTTTTGTGACCAAAAACATTCCACTTAGAAGTACTTCTGGATATTTCAACAAGATCTAAGTCAGTGTTGACCAACCCACTGGGGAATCCTGAGTTCAGAGGGCCTCGGCCCCCCAGACCTCCTCCCCAGGGATCACCTGGCTTCAGCAAGAAGGCGCTGTGCTCACGGCCTCAGCCTTCCCCAGAGGCCACCTCCACAGCCTGCCCTACTTGCAACAGTTCATCAGTGCGACCAGCCCCTGAGGGCCACAGAGCTAGAGGTCACACCAAGTATAGCTCTTCAGGAGGACATTTCAAAAGGCAACCAGAACAAAGTTGCCTGAGATGGAGGATTAGAATAAAACCAGTAGAAGAGCTGACACAGCAAATCACATGTGCCCGCATCATTCACGGCAGGAGCTGTGAAGGACAACTTGTCCGCAAGACGGCGCTGCAGTGTGGTCAGCGTGCAGCCACATTAAGCTGCTTTCAGTGAGGCATCATTAGGCTGTGGAGCATTCGTGCTGGAATCATGGGCTTGTGAGCTAAAAAGGATCTTTGGGATAATCCTGTCCAACCTCATACTTAAAGGTGATGGACCGAGCGTCCACGTAGGTTGGATGACTTGCTGGTCAGTAACAGAAAAGGGGCCAGAAAGCAGGCAGCAGAGCTCCAGTAACATCCTCACACACATTGTCAGGCCCCCAGATGCACTTTCCTACAATTCTCCTTCCTCTCTTCAGCAATATATATATGTCTGTGTATGTGCATACATGTGTATGCATGTGAATACACATGCGCATATACACATGAACACATGCACACACACACACTGTATGCTCATATACACACTTCACCCAATACCTCACACGCCATACACCATGTCCTCATCAAGCCCTTCTGGCCAACAGCAGGAATAAAATTTTGGTAACACAGCTGACCATGAAGCTTACTGAAAGGAACACTGTACACCAGGAGGGACCTTTGTTTACCTTCGGCTTTACAGTTACACCTGTTAGTCCACTGACAGCCAGGCCAATAACAGCACTGACCTACAGGCTATTGAATGACCAAGTAAGAAAATGTTGACCCAGGGTTCTACAAGGGGCCTGGCACCTAACTGCCCCTCATTCATGTCTTACATGGAGATTGTCATTTGTAGTGTAAAGGGCGGGGGCTTTGTGGTCAGACTGCCTGAGCCAAGACCCCCACTCTGCTCTTGATGCTGGGCAGCTTGGCCACTCTCACTCAGCTCTGGTGTTCACGTATGCATGGGCAGTTGTCAGGAGGGAAGGAGGTGGTGTGCACTAGCTGCTTGACTCTGCCAGCAAATACTAAGTGCTAGTGAACTAAAATGAAATCCTAAGCCCCCCATTGACTGAAAAGACCCTCCTTTCAGGCAAAGGGACCCCAGAGAAACCTGAAAACTGAGTTCCCAGCCATGATGGGATGGGAGGTCAGACACACCTCAGTACACCGCCTCCCTTGCTAACAGCCATCAGGCTTTTTCCTAAAGGCTAAACAGAAACCAATCTCGTGATCCAGACCAGCATTGTCTCCTGAGAGAGACCACCAACCAGTCTACGCAGCATGCGCAGAGAGGGTTTTCATGTTCTTGCTTCAACTTTTGACATCAGAGCCCTGCCATTTTCAAAACATGGACCCCATAAAGGGGCATAAAGCTCAACCCCTTTCATAAATATTCATGACTCCTATAGCTTGTTAAATATGTATATTTGGCCACCCTGCTCCGCAGAAATTCCTGTTCCCATTGCCCTGGCCTTGAAGCAGGTGTTCTGGCTTCTGGCTGGGCCTCTGCTTTCTAGGCAGTTGGAATGGCCACTTGTAGGCTGCAACCCTTTATGAGAAATAAAAGTCTCCTTTCAAAATTTAAGAACCTCGCCATTTTCTTCAGTTAACATGCTCTACAAACAGAAAAGCAATCAAGGTTGCAATTTGCATGTGATAGAGAAACACACCATCCTACACTTTCTTTCAAAAAATCCACATCTATGGTTTCCTCTTTGATAGCGAGTTTTGCAATTTTGCAGCACTAAAGTGTTGGGTGAGGCACAGAGTCAGCACTCCATCCACTTCTGTTGAAGAGAAGTTTCTCCAAACATTTTCAATCCTCACCTAATCAGAAAGTCTTTGTCAAGGAATTCTGGACTGACTAGATCCTTGTCTCTCACCAGATGCAAAAATCAACTCAAAATGGATTGAAGATTTAAATGTAAGAGCTGAAATTATGAAACTACTAGAAAAAAACATAAGGAAAACACTTCATGACTTTGGACTGGGCAAGGATCTTTTTGGAAAAAACTTCAAAAGCACAGGCAACAAAAACAAAAATAGATGAATAGGATTACATCAAATTAAAAAGCTTTTACACAACAAAGGAAACAATCAACAGAGTGAGGAGACAACCTACAGAATGGGAGAAAGTATTTGCCAACTACGCATCTGACAAGGGATTAATAGCCAGAATATTATTAGGCATCTACCCAAAAGAGCATAAGACATTCTATTATAAAGACACCTGCACACAAATGTTTATGGCAGCACAATTCACTATTGCTAGGTCGTGGAAACAACCCAAGTGCCCGTCAGTTCATGAGTGGATTATTAAAATTTGGTATATGTTTACAACGGAATATTACTCAATTTTAAGAAACAATAGTGAGTTAACACTGCTTATATTATCCTGGATTAAGCTTAAGCCCATTATTCGAAGTGAGGTGACACAAGACCAGAAGAATGGGCCCCACTTGTACTCACCATCAAATTGGTATTGACTGATTGACACTATGGTGCTTAAATGGTGGTGGTGTTCACTGGGGATTTTGGGGGTGGGGGTTGGACCCACATCAGGGGGATGTGGTGAGCACGTGAAGGGGAGGGGCATGCTTGAAGTGTCTTTGGGGATGGGTATTACGGGGTCTCAATGGGGGTGGGAAATCCTCTAAAACTGATTCCTGTATATAGCTGTACAACTTGGTAAATTTACTAATAACCATTTAATTGTACACTTGAAATGGAGTGAAGACATGATATGTAAACTACACTTCAATAAAGACAAAAAACAAATAGCCAGAATATATAAAAAACTCATACAACTCAATAACAACAACACCACAAAGAAAACAAAAACAAAAAAAACACCCCACAAATAATCCAATTTTAAAAAAGGCAAAAGGCCTGAATAGAAGGCATACAAATAGCCAACAAGTATATGACAAAATGCTCAGCATCACTAATCATCAGGGAAATGCAAATCAAAACCCCAAGAAGATATCACCTCACCCCAGTTAGAATGGCTATTACCAAAAGGTCAAAAAATAACAAATATCGGTGAGATGTAGATAAAAGGACACTCTTATACACTATTGGTGAGAATGTAAATTAGTACAGCCATTATGGAAAACAGTATGGAGGTTCCTTGAAAAATTAAAAATGAAACTACCACATGATCCAGCAGTCCTGCTGCTGGGTATTTATCCAAAGGGAAGAAAGGCAGCATACCGCGGGGATGCCCACACTCCCGTGTCACTACAGCAATGTTCACAACAACCAAGATAGGGACTTGCCCTAAGGGTTCATCTGTTGGTGAACAGATGGTATATATACACAATGGGATATTATTTGGCCATATAAAGGAATGAAGCCAACTTAATACAGTTTAATTTGTACAAATCCTACCAATACAAGTATAGTAATGCTTGAATGGCCTTTAAAAATAGTGAAAGATGGAGACAATATTGAAAAGGGTCCACAATTTTCTGGAACTGCCACCAGTCCCAGAGTAAACCATGCGGCCCCTTGACACTGTTATTGTTTACTTGTGCATTCACCGTGGGCTCCTGTGCTTCCTCCCAGTACTAGAGCCATGTCTACACTGGTAGTTTAACCCGTGTGAATGGAATGTCTGGGAAGGAGCCGTCAGCAGCACTATCAATGCAAATGCTACCTTCCCTCTTTACTCACCTATCAATGTAAATTGAAATCTGGTAAAAACTTAAGAGATATTTTCAACTAAAAATACATATGCTGACATTTGTTTCTTCCTTCCCCAATAAAATACCTAACCCCTCTTGCAGGAGCTGCTAAAACTCCCTTGTCCCACCTCTTGTTCTAGCCCTAGCCCACCTCCTTCTGGCCTGAGCTCACCACGTTCTATCTAGCCTCAGCCCACCTCTCATTCTAGTCTTCCTCACCTCATTTTAGCCTCAGCCCATCTCTCTGGGCAGGTGCAGCTCAACAGCACCTCGCCCCCAGCCCTCTCTGACATCTGCTGGGACCTCTGGGCACTCACACAGGAGAAACCTGGAACTACGGGGCTTCACACCCTGCTCCCGCCTTCCCCCCCATCCCGGCCACCCTTGACCAATGGGAGACAGAGTCATAGAAAAATCTTCACCCTTCTGGGGAAAAGGAGGCAGTTCCTAAATACGTTTCCTAGGGCTCCTCCCCAGGACACACCCTGTAGGAGCTTTCCTTCCCGGTCTTCCTCCCTTGCTCCAGACACCTGCCCCTTGGTGTCATTTCCCAAATAAAATACCTGCATGCAGCCCCTTGTTCAGGCTCTGACTCATAGGAACCCAGGCCACAACAAAAAATCATTCCCTGCAGTAAAATTTAGTAATCACAGTTTTAAAATCAACAAATGGGATACAGCATCTGACAAAAGATGACTCTGTGCCATTTCTCCTTCCCAGGAGGCAGGCTGCTGTGCGACCTGGACTGCACGCTGGAACGTGTGGAATTCCAGAGCACTGCCCTGCTTTGGGGAAGCAGTCAGAAAATGTGAAATAGGGCTGCACCCCAAATCGGGAATGGATGGCTGCTGTGCTTCCTCGTGAATGGTGACAATAAACTTTAGCCTTAGTTACCTCAAGAGAGAGGGACAAAGAAGCAAAGAAAATCAGGTCTCATTTGGCCACACGCCAAGGACTAGCCACATCAATGCTGAGAGGTTGTCACCACACCTAAGTCTAGATGGCTAAGGTAGCTTTTAAAACATGGTTTCCAGAAAGCTGAGACCAAAAATCACACACTAAACAAATATTTTAACTTAGGGAGGAGAAGATTGCCCTCTAAGGTGTACCTGGAGTGTGCAGAGGAAGGAATACTAATACCACAATACTCTGAAAATAAACACAGACCTTGAGAAACCACCATGGTGCTTTACCAAATATACAAAAGATCTTGGGAGCATTCCAGAAGGACAAGGGTTACCTGCAGATTAATATGAGGAACCAGACCAACCGCCTGCACAGCTCAGAACACAGGACTTACTGAGCATAGCAGTGGAAAATGGACCAACACACTAGAAAAATGTTTCAGAGTTTCCAGAGCATTGCAGAGAAATGGAGTTCACAGCAAGAAATCCCACGCAGTCCTGACCTATAGGAAAACAACCATGTTGGCTTTTCTGCACAGGTGTGGTGAGCAGGGAGACTAATGAGACTCTGCTGTATTTGTTTAGAGACGCTGTGTTTCAGGGCATGGGGCCCAGGTGCAGAACAACTGGGAGACTGGGTGAGGCAGCTCTGGCTAAACGAATTTCTCCAAGTCTCTGAATCTTCTGCACCCCATGTCCAAATCTCATAAAATTAGGCTGATAATATCAAAGAAAAATCCCGAGGAAAAAAACTAAAAGAGAGTAAGAGAAAGTAACTTTGTAAAAATGAATAATTCCATGCCTACTAGCACAAGAGCTAGGACAGACATTCATGTGTGCTTATTAATAGAAAATCCTATGTTCATAAATCAGTCCCATAAACTAGAATGAAAGGAAATACTTAAACAAATTTAGACTACAAACAATTTTACATGCCATTAAGCACTACAGAAACATCCTTGTCTTATGGCTAATATGCAAACCTATTCTTGTCTAATTGAAGAAGACCAACGGGTACCTTCTCTCCCAGCTTTAGTTAGAGCATAACCTTGAAAGTAACATATAGATAGATATAATTCACCCTGGCCTCCTTCCAGATGCTAAAAATTGGCCAACTTTTCTTTAAGCAAGTTAAAACACATTCCACTTTCTATTGGAGCTCAAATTTATCATTGTAGTTGATATTTTGAAAACAAGTACATGGCTAGAAATAGTAGTCCCATTTGCATAGTCTAGAAATTCAACCTAGCTGAGGCCCAGTGTCTATGATAAATCAGCAAATTAAAAGAGGTGCTTTGATCTAGTTATGGAGCATCAGTGACTGTTGAGATTGTAACAAAAGAGACATTATGGGCCTTTTGCAAAAGAAAGCAAATGAACACCTTTAAAGTAGTCTTACAAAAAAAAAAATCTAATCTGGCCAGGCACGGTGGCTCATGCCTGTAATCCTAGCATCTGGGAGGTGGGCGGATCACTTGAGTTCAGGAGTTTGAGACCAGCCTGAGCAGGAGTGAGACCCCCGTCTCTACCAAAAATAGAAAGAAATTAATTGGCCAACCAAAATATATAGAAAAAAATTAGCCGGGCATGGTGGTGCATGCCTGTAGTCCCAGCTACTCAGGAGGCTGAGACAAAAGGATTGCTTGAGCCCAGGAGTTTGAGGTTGCTGTGAGCGAGGCTGACGCCACGGCACTCTAGCCAGGGCAACAGAGTGAGACTCTGCCTCAAAGAAAAAAAGAAAAAATCTAATCTGAATCTGATTGAGGCTCTAACTCCAATTACCAATTACCAGGAAGTGCATATGGAGGAACACATTAAAAGATACCATGGGAATGCAATCAGTACTATCCAGAATGTGGGAAACTCTACAAGCAAACATTTCACTTTTTTTCCAACAAAAGAAAATGGAAGGAGAAAGAGAGAAAAAAGCAAAGGATTGACTTAATTATTTATTAAGAAAAGATAGAAAGATACACCAGCCAATCAAAATGTGTGGACTTTATTTGGACCCTGGTTTTAAAAATATATGACTTTGGCTGCTGGCCATGAAGGAGAAACTTATATAGAATTTTCCTCCTCTCCAAAACAAATAGAAAATCATACAAAATTTTTTAAAACACATTTTTCAGACATTGGATATTAAGCCAGTATCAGACTGTGACCTTTGAGAGGAGGAAACAAAGGAGTTGAGTATTACAATTGTCCTGTATTTAAGCAACTTCAAAACAACATCAAAGGGACAGGACAGGCCTGGCAAAGCACTACAATCTCCCTGAGTTGAGGAGAAACAAATCAGAGTTTGCAGAGGCTGAACCAGCTGGAATTTGCAGAGCAAAGTTCAGGAAAGAGTTCTAGGATCTGCATAGAGGGCCCCTTGTATCTTTGGCTGAATACTAATCTGTACATTCTTAGAGTAAAAATCCACAAGGCTAGACAAAGAACTCAAGAACTACAATTAAAACAGTTTTCAGAGTTGACACAGGGCTGAAAGGCATACAAATTCTAACCAGCGGGAGTAGGCACACCTGCTTGAACACTCAGAGCAATGTGCAGAGATGTCAGAAAGGCGATACCTCTAAGATAGGTATCTACTATCTACTGTTGCCTATCTACTAAGGCGATACCTCAGTACTAGGGCTAATTTAACTCTAAAGTACAGACTATTTTAGAACTGCCCTAAAAAGTCTTTAAGACAAACCTGGTAAGGATTAATCAGAAACACATGTAATTTACTTGTCTGCCAAAATAAATTTTAAGACTTTTAAGGGAGACAACAGTCTCAAACTCAACAGTACAAACCTCATAATGTCCCACATCCAATCAAAAATTACAAGACATGCAAAAAAAATCAGCAGATTGTGACTCATGCAAAGGGCAAAATCAGTCAAAAGAGACAGATCCATAAATGACAGAGATGCTGGGAACAGCAGAAAAGGATTTCTTAAAAGCTATTATGAATATGTTTTTAAAAAATATTTTTTGAGAAAAGGTCTCACTCTGTCACCCAGGCTAGAGTACAGTGGTACAATCACAGCTCACTGCAACGTCAAACTCCTGGCCTCAAGTAATCCTTGCATCTCAGCCTCCCGAAGTGCTAGGACCACAAGTATGAGCCACCACGCCCAAAGAATATGTTTAACATTTTAAAGGCAAACAAGAATATAATACTTGTTTTATACAGTGAAAATATATACTGAAAAATATGATATAATGATAAATATAAAAAAAGACTCAAATAGAAATTCTAGAGAAGCAAAATACAGTTTCTATAGGGAAAAATTCCCTGTACAATCATAACAGCTAATCAGATGCTGCAAAACAAAGACCAGTGAACACAAAGACAATGTAATAGAAAATGTACAAATAATGGACAAAGGAATAAAGACAAAAACAAAAGCAGAAATTCAGCAACCTGTTGTACAATATCAATCAGTCAAACATACATGTAATTGGAGTCCAGGAAGAAGATAGAAAGTAGGCGTCAAAAGCAAAAATTTTTTATGAAATAGTGACTGAAAATTTTCTATCTTGAATTTAAACAATAAATACACATTTCAAGAAGCTCAATGATACCCAAGATGGATAAACACAAACAACGTCATAATCAAATGGCTGAAAACTAGTTGTAAGCAGTAAATGTTTTAAGTGGCCAGAAATACACACACACACACACACACACACACACACACACACACACACACACACATATATAAATATATGACATATAATGTAACAGAGAGCAGCTGGTCTGTTTCCTGAGGCCAGGGATGGGGAGTGGAGGTGGGGCTGACTGCAGGGGTATGAGGCAGCTTTTTGTCATGATGAAAATGTTCCATGTCTTCATTACGACAGTGGTTACAGGAGTGTATACTTTTGTCAAGAATCATTTAACTGTACCCTTAAAATAGGTATATTTTATTGTATGTAAAACATATCTCAATAAAACTGATTTTTAAACCTTACAACATTTTTGAGATAATTGGCAATTCAAATGCATACTGAGTATTTGATGAGATTAAAGAATTACTATTAATTTTTTAGGTATTGATGATATTGTGGTTGTTTTTCAAAAGGGTTTTTATCTTTAGAAGTACATAGTTAAATATTTGCATATGAAATTATATAATATGATGTTTGAGATTTGTCTTTTAAAAACTGTAGATGTCAGGAGAGTGAGAAGTACAAATAACTCAGTATTGCGTTACTGCAAAACAATAATTATGGCCAGTATTGGCCATAATTTGATAATTGTTGAAGTTGGACATTGGATACACAGGGGTTCGTTACACTATTTTCTCTACTTTTATAACTATTTTAAATTTTCCATAATAAAAAGTTCATTTAAGTTCATCATTCATGTCATAAATTATTCAATTAAAAATATAAACTAAACAAATATTTTGAGTGACAGATACTACAAAGCATACAAAAGAAGTATAAATAATGGTTTCTACCCTCAAGGAACTCATGGTTTAATTCAGAACCTAAGAAGTGCCAAGTAATAGAAAGAATTATATGATAAAAGCCATATGAGACCTTTTATTAGTTAGGATTAGGTTCAGTTCCAAGGGAAAGAAACCCCATAATAACTGAGATTTGAATAAGATAAAAATTTCTTTGTCTCACACATAAAAATCTGGAAGAAATCGTCAGCACTGACAGCTCTGTCAGAGACGACAGAGATGGAGGAGACAGCAGAGACGGCAGAGACGGCAGACCCCGGCCTGCGCCAAGGCAGTTCATAATCACTATCTCATTTAACCCTTTTCAACCCAATAGAGAAGTTACTGCCCAAGATCATATCTAAATGTCAGAATTTGATTTTGGGTCTGAAACATTTCCTATGACAAAAATTTATAAAATAACATTTTCATAATTTTCCTTATTGTCACTTCACTATCGATACTCAGTTTACAAGATTCAGGAATTAGATGGTGGCATTGTGGAAATTTTGAAGAGAATTTTTGAACAGTCTTAAGGGCATCACTATTTTTCATTAAGTCCAATTGCACATCATAACTTGTACATTCTTCTCTTTTCTTATGATATCACCAGTCCTCATCTGATATTTATTAACCATGATCCGGATGATTTTTTAGCTCTAAAATATAGAGCTTAAATGAAAATAGGAGAGGAAGAGAAATAATCCAAACTCCATGATAGGGAATTAAAAATGGGAAAACTATATGCTGGTTACAATCATTCCTTAAGAGGGCATATTTGTTCAACAGAGAATAGCCTGATTATAGTCTGAGCTTGAGAACAAAGTTGGCCCTATAAACGTTAAGTAAATGGTGAAGGCAGTGTGCAAAAACAGCTGACATGTAAAGAACTTTGAAAGTTAAGAATATAAGCTTGAAGTACAATTCTATCTATATGAAATAATGATATTATGGATAGATACCTGCATTCCTATAGCTTGGAAAGAACTCGGTAAAGAAGTTACAAGAATTCCACTAAGCTCAAAAGGCAGAATTACAGCAAATCTTTATACAGCATTATGTAAGACAGATAATTTTTATTTTTTGTAAGTAAATATAATGCTGATTAATTCAGTCTGCATTACCAGCATGGTTTTTGAACATTATACTCAGTGTTAAAATTCTGCACATGTCATGATGCAGCTTTATATAATTCTGCCAATCCTGTCCAGGTGGGCAGAGATACCAACAGACTGGTGTGCAGTCTACTTTCAGTACTAGCACAACCTCCATCTTCGGAGGTTGAGTTAATTAGAAAGTACCTAACAACTTCTTGAAAGTACCAGCCTAAGTTCAGAAAGACCATCACTAGTCAAAGTTCAAGGCTCATGGGATCACTTAGGAAAGGGATAAAGAAATCCGCAGAACAGATGGACTTTGACTTAGCATCAGAATCTGCAAAGGACTGATTGGAAATAATGTAGAACTCAGATCCAAGCCACATCTAGAAAGCCATGCCCTGATATTTTTAATATAGAGACCATGAGTTTATTTTTATTTGTTGCACCTCTAAAACTAGGTTGCCCATAGAATTTATTGTCCACAATCAAAGCACTTTTAAAGGGGGAAGGGGATTCTCTTAATAATGGCACAGAGACAAGAAGCAGACACTTGGATCATTCTGAGCAATTGAGATGTATGGTCTGATCATCTGAAACCACAGCATGTTCTAATGAACAACCGGGCACATCATTTTATAAGGAGCCTCTATGTACCAGTCAACATGTACCACCAATTACACAGCTTCCATTTGCACTGGCCATGAAGACTGAAGGTCTTCATGTTCTGATGCTGATGTCCCGATAGCATCTCTGGCTTCTGATCTTGTCAGAATACTTTTCTGTCTCATGTATGCATTCCATGTCTCTGAGTCCTGCTGTTTTTATGCATGTCTTTGTCTCCATCTTATAAGAAAAATAGGCCATATAACAAGAAAGGTCACGGAGTTAGAGGACAGTACACAGGAGGACTTCCAGGCCATTCCAGCCATACATGCTTGTCCATTTTTATGGCTCATATATCTCTCCTACCATCTTTTAAGTCATAAAGCTGAATGAAAAATCAACATATTGCCATTAATGTCAGAATTCTGAGCTCAATTAACAGTTAAAATATTATCTTTCAAGTAGAAATATATCTATAAACTGCCGTGGAGTGATCTGCAGGATATTTTATAAAGTTAAGAAGATAAAGCAGAAAGAACTAATTGTATATGATATTTTAACACTATCCACATGAAAGGAAATATGAATATATACATGTGTGTACATATATATTACTTATATATATGTTGGCTTAGTTATTTTAAAAATAAGTGTATTGTGAGCTGAATTATGTCCCTCCCAAAATTTATATGTTGAAGTCCTAACCCCCAGTACCTCAGAATAAGGCTGCATTGGGGGTAAGTTCTTTAAAGAGGTGAAGAAGTTAAAATGAGGTCTTTAGGGTTAGCCTTAACCCAATATGACTGGTGTCTTTAAAAGAAGAAGAAATTTAGACATACAGAAAGATGCACATGCACAGAGGGAAGACCATGTGAGGACATAGTGAGAAGGTCCTTCTGCAAGCCAAGGAGGGAGGCCTCAGATGAACCCAACCCTGCCAACACCTTGATCTTGAATTTCTAGATAGACTCCAGAACTGTGAGAAAATGAATTTCTGTTGTTCAAGCCACCCAATCTGTGGCATTTTGTATAGCAGCCCTAGTAAATTAATATGAAGGGTAATTTTAAAACTTTTATCAAATGGTTACCTATAGGGTAGAGGAGGGAGCAAGACAGAAAAAACAAGGATGAGAACTAAACTTCCCTGAACATGTCTCATTCTATAACTTTGACTTTAAAGCCAGGTCAATATTACATAATTATGAAACAAACTCAAAATAAATGAAGGAAAGAAAAACCAAATGCACCAAATAATGCTAACTGAACATTACAGTTTCAACGTGCTCCCCAAAGTGCATGTTTTAGAAACGTAATTGCCATTGTGATAGTGTTAAGATGTGAGGCCTTTAAGAAATAAGTAGGCCATGAGAGCTCCTCCCTCATGAATGGATTAATGCCATTATTATGAGTAGGTTCCTGATAAGTTTGGCCCCCTTCATCTCCCTCCCTCTCTCTCCCTACCACCCACCCCCCTCAAGGTGCACTGGCTTCCACCTTCCTCCTCTCTACTGTGGGATAACTGTCACCAGATGCCAGCACCATGATCTTGGACTTCCCATCCTCCAGAACTATGCAAAATAAATTTCTTATCTTTATATATTACTCAGTCTCATATATTCTGTTATAGTAGCAGAAAATGGACTAAGACACTTACTTATCAAGTTGATGGCTTAATCACTAGAGGACAATTATCTCAAATTATTTTAAAATTTGGTAATATGTGAAGATAGTGGGATATATGACCTAAGGGCCAAAAACTAAAACAAACAAACAAAAAAACAAACTCCAGCAAGTAAAGCTCAAACTGTTTTCCATTATCATATCGTTAGTAATAAAACCGGAATTGAGATCTTGAAATAAAAATAGATTGAGTATACATATACACAGGAATGATAAAGCAAATCAGTAATTTCACTGATATGATAGCATAAGGAAAAAGAGACACACATACAAAATCAAAAGAGTTAAAGAAAAACCTTTTAATACTGTAATTGAATAGGAAACATCATATATATTTTTTAAGAAAATTTTTTCTTCCTACCACTGTAAAGTCCTACAAACAATAACCAATCCAGAAAAGGTGAACACTATTCTCAATGAACACTATTTATCATACTATTCTCTTTACTTTTGTATATGCCTGAAATTTTCCAAAATAAAAGGCACACATGTGGATAGATAGATTAATTCACTTCACAGTTCTATCACAATCTTTCCTGTATGATTTGCTAGCATAGATTTTACCTCCTCTCTATAACGTGACTATGCAGTCAACTCCTGCCCAAATTTTGAACAAGGGGCTTGTTCAAAATTGAACAAGGGCTTTCGACTTTTCTCTTTCTTTCTCTGACATGGCCATAGACTAGGATTAAACAGCCCCAAGAAATTTCCCATTCACCCAGGAACTTTTTTTCACTTTTCCAGTTTTCACCTGGAAACTTTACTTGGTTGATTAGTGCCAGCAAATTTACCTATCTTGGCTAACAAAGACAATCTATCTATCCAAGATGACCTCCCAAGTATGAAAGGGAATGGGAAACCCAAAGAACATTCAATAAAGGCCTAGAATCTAGTAGTTCCGTTTTTAAAATTCTTACAACTGTTCTTTTTCTAGATTAAAAAGAAAAAGTGAGGTTCAGTAAATTGCCTGACAGAGCAGAAACACAAACCCAAGGCTATCTGTCTCCAAAGTCCACACCTACCCAAAGAGTGGCAATGCCTTCTCTGGAGTTAAATGTTAGCGTTCATTCCCCAGGTCCACCCCATATGCACAAACCTAGACTGTGGGCCCCGCTGCTGGGGACTACTGGCCAAGACAGGTGACACAAGACCCTTCTCTAGCTCCATGGGAAGGGCTGACAAGAAGCCCTGCAAGGACTCTATTTTGTTTTGTTTGCTGATAGGTCTTGATATATGCAAGCATACCAACTAGATCTCCTCTGCCACCTGCCCCTCTTTCGCCTGGATTTGTATGACTGCGTGATAATGGAGCTCTCCTCAAGTGTGTGAGAATTAGTTCTCCACACAGAAAGAAGAGACTTCCTTCCCTTGACAAACATCAGGAAGGGTCTGATTTTTAATTTATTATGGAAGGTGACAGCTTCAAAGTAAAAAAGAGAAGATTGGGTAATTCATTGCAAAGGGAAGTTAAATTTTTCTTGTTCTGCTTGTGAAACTCAAAATTTAAAGAACTTCAGGTAATAGTGAAACTGGACTAAACTGGACCACGAAAGTCCCTCAGATCTGGTCAACTCTGAGGCACAGACTCCATGACCCCAGTATCAAAGCTGTCATCTTACTGTAATAAATCCGCCCTGGGGCTTTTATCTTCTGATGACATTTTCACTGGCAGGGCTACAGTGTGTGGGATTTTGTCTCTGAGTTACAGAATCAGGCAGCTTTCTCAATGACCCCAACGTTGTACAATGGATGACCTCATTTATATCATCATATCTTCTCTCCTCCTTTTTTCCTTCCTCATTTGCCTTTAGCTACTTTCTCTCTTCTCCACCATTATTAGTCCTGCTCCCGGCCACTCCCTTCTCCTTAGGACCCACCACCTAGAGATAGTATTCATTTAGCCCAACAACTCCTTAATTCAAGGGGTGCCTGAAGGGTTCTTGGAAGGATTTTTTGCTGGTTGTGATCCCTGGGCTCTTAAAAGGGAACTTGAAGCACAGCCTTGGGTTTGCACCTGGTCCATAATGCCCAGGCAGATCCTGGGATTCTTCGATTAAATCATGCCCACAGGCCAGAGGACCAGAAGACGACTGTTCAAAGAAATGTGGCAAATGTGCAAGTAAATGAGTGTGATCCTATTAAGACATTTTTGGAAAGAAATGGAAATATAGCTATGTAAAAATGCCTAGGTTTTTTATCTAACTACTCCCACGTCCACCCTCAACCTCTGCAGGAATCTTCCAAAGTGTTCAGTATGTACGAAAGACGTCCACCCTCAACCTCTGCAGGAATCTTCCAAAGTGTTCAGTATGTACGAAAGAATCAGCCAAACTATGAAGATGTGGGTTACAACAAAGGACAAAGTACTCCCCTTACCAGACTTCCAGCCCCCAAGTCAGGGCTCTCTCCTGCCCCAGGAAAGACTCTGTGTACATTCAAAGCCATCCATTTAGCCTCGGGGCTCTCTCTCAATGTTAGCCTGTTCTCTCTGCATGGGGCTCTTCAATTCTTAACAGCACTATACTGTAGACTTATCCAGAGACCTAGGGCCCCAAGGTAAGGCAATTTTAAGTTTACCTTCTCTTTAGATCCAAAGATCAACAGCATGGCTACTGGCAGAGGTTAACACAGCAAGAAACTCACAGCTTTGTCCAGGTGGCCAGGTGGGTGCTGCTATCAAGATAGTTCTGTAGTCCCTTTGTGCTGGGAAGCTGCATGCTCTTCTAATACATGGAGCAAGTCATCAATATTTCTACCGGGAGACCACTTCCAGTCTACCAAATCACCTTAGGTATTTTAGAAATAAAACCATTTCCTTCCCAGATTAGTATTTAGGAACTAGGTCAGTGAAGCACTGTCAAATTATGAAAGCTTTAAATTTGCAGAGAGTTTCCATAGTTAATTAAGATAGTTCTTGGTGCCTGGAGATATATGCATTATCTTTCTTTGCCTAAAACCACTTCACAGAGGCCACCAGATCATGGAAGTGTGAACTGATCCTTTGCCACAGTTTACTCACTTATCTCCATGGAAATTAAAGGGCAAGGAGGAAAATGAGCTAATATGTCTTTCTTACCTGCAACTATTTGGTCAGCTCCACCTACAGACATTTATGATTAACCCATCAATAGTATATTCCCTAAGGACTGAGAATTAGGGAGCAGAAATCTCCAAGTATTTCTGGGAAATGTTATGAAGGAACACAATAATCCAGGTGATTTTTTTTTGCAGTGTCTGGGCTCTTAAACTGTACTCAGCTTTGAGGGTGTTGTCGATAGATACCCAGGGAATGGATGCCTTTCTCCATCCTTTTCCGGTTTGTCTTATAGCTGCAAAAGGTGAATGATTTCTGAGATCTAAGACAACAGCTAAAAATGATAATACCAACATCAAAAAAGGAAATAACAGTTTTATTTCTGATTGCAACTGAAGACAATGATTTTATCCTCAGCAAATGGCACATTCATGTGGCAAGGATGGGGGGATACAGCCATGAAGGGGAAAAAAAAAAAAAAACCAAAACTGCACTCCTGGAGCTTACATTTTAGTTGGGGGGGGAGAACACTTTCCAGGTGGCCCACCTCCCACCATTCTCACCCAGAGACCTTCCTTCCCAAAGTCCACTTAGATGGCTACAAACAGCTCCTCACCTGATCATGCCCTAAGTCATTCTGAAAATAGAACTGGTTTTTCTGCTGAGAATTCTCCCACTCTCTTGGCCCCAGACTTTTCAGGCTCCAAACCTGCAGAGAGCAGCCTACCTGACAGGAGTGACACGTGGAGCAGAACCTTGCCCCACCTGAGATCCAGGTAAGGAGAGGCTCTGCTGCAGCTGGGGAAGGGAAAGGAGCTAGGTAAGAAAAGGGAAGAGTGAGACATGGAGGTGGGGTGGTACCTTCCCTGGTAGCAACCAACACTTCTTGGCCACAGGACACCTGGGCCCTGGAGTCTCACAGTGGCATCCCTTAGACTCTGTAGTGACCATGGGACCCCACCTCAACCTTCCTTGGACTTATCTCCCTCATAAAATAGGCATGCACCCTCCTGTCCTGCCCACCTCTGGCGTTCAAGGAGGATGACACACTATGAATGCCTTTTATACCTGGCCAAATCAATGCCTCTTCACCTGGCTGATTTCTCCCCAGGTTCAGGGGACCACCAAGTCTCAGGGCTAGAGCTGAGCAGACCCGCGGTGGGGCAGCTCATCTCCCTAGAAGCCATTCCCCACCCTATTCCCCAAGCGCAGACGTCATAAATGTCAGTCTATTCTCCAAACGAGATCATTCCCTCCAAACACAAAAACAACAGAGCCGCGGATGGCTGTCATTTGCCCGCCCCATTGTGAATGCCTTCAAAACTCCTAGAATAAAGATAAGAGAGGACTGTGTACGTTTTCTACACAAATGGTGGAAAGTAATAAAATAAACATCAAAGGTGAGCTCCCACCTACTCGCGGCTCCGTCGCTGTTTGCAACAAAGGCAGGAAAAAGGAGGAAACTTCGGCGTGGTAGGGCAGCGGGTTAGAAGTGCACCCTTCCCGGGGGCGGGACGCCCTTTCCCTGGACTGTGGACACCCCGTTGGGATCAGGCCCTGAGCGATGGAGAATGGTCTCCCCTTTTGATACCTTCCAACACCCGTGTCACTGAAGCCACAGCAAAAGTTCTAAAGGAGTTTTGGAAAGAAATGGCCATAAACAAGTCTTGCTCTCGTCCCCGTCCCCGCGAACACGCCCTCCCAGTGATTCCTCTTGACCATCTGGACCGGGAACATCGCGGCTGAGCTCCTTGGCGTCTGAGGCTTCCGCAAGGGCACAAGCGTAGCGTAGGCAAAGCCTGGCACCCGCGCCAGACACAGCCGCTCCACGGGAAGAGGGGGATGCTGTTGCCCTGCCCCAAGAGCCACCAGCGAGGTAAAGAAAAAGGTAAAGTAAGACAAAAGAAAAGTGCAAGTCAGAGCCCATTTAGTGAGCAAGAGTCAAGGTTATCCAAAAAGGCGCGCACAATTTCAAGCCCAGTATTTTAGAAAACAAAGATAGGTCTCTGAAATGAAAACATACGAAGGGGCACAGCACGTGGCTCCCGAAAGAGATCACTTCCAAGTATGTCCAGCGCGGTTCCTACTGTTCAGCACCTGACAGAGACCAGGGAGGTTTGGGTTCCTAGGAAGCACCGCTTCACTGCTGGAGAAGCAAGAAAAGCCGCGCGCAGCTCAGGCCCAGCCCTTTCAGGTGTCCGGGACACCTGAGTTTTCCTGTGCCCGGCGCACTCGCCCAAATCGCCTCCCCGAACGCCAGGGCGCGGGGACCCCCGGGGTTACCAGGGGGCGGGCGCTCTCACCGGAGCTGAGAAGCCGGCAGACGGAGCCACCCCGCGCGCGCACACGCACACTCGCAGATACGCTCACAGCCCAGCCGCGCGCGCTCCCCATTGGCGGGAGAAGGAGGGCGGGGCCGGCCGGACCCAAAACAAACACCTGCGCGGAGCCACTTCGCTGCCGCGCCGCAGCCTGGCCTTGGCCTGGTGCACGCCCGCGTGGGAGCCGCGGCCACCTTGGCAACCTCGTTCCGCCAACCGCTTGCCGTCGCCGCCCAGGCTCCGCCCTCGCGGTGCTGCCGCAGGGTTATATTGGGCCGGGCTGAAGGTGGAGGCGACACGCAGCCGCGGCTGGCCAGCGCGGAGATGCTGCCCTGGAGATCGGGGGCGGGAAGGCGGCTGCGGGCGCAGCGGCCCCGGGGACTCGGCTCCGAGAGTGCTCAGGGCTAAAGGCGTCAGACCTTTCCCCAGCCGACGCACGCACAGCATCCAGCACCGTTCCCGTGCCCGAGGACGCCCGCACGGGACCTGGGACTGCTAGTGAAGAACCCCTCCTGGGCTCTTTTAACGAATAGCAGATGCGAACGCTTCTTCTCTTCAGCAGGAAATTCTAAGCCCGGCGCGCTCGGGCACCAGAGGGTGGAACCGCAGCCACCCTCAAGTCAACTCAAAGTCTCTAATCCTGGAACTGAAGGTGGCACCCACCCAACTCTTCCGTCCATCCAACACTCACAGGCCCTCCAAAGAAAAATTCTAGAGGAAAACGACTCTTCTACGGAAAAGTGACTGTCGCAAGACCAGGGAAAACTCTCGGGAGAGAAAGTCAAGGACCCCCGGCCCTGGAATCGCCATCCCAGTCCCCGGCGCCAGCTTCCCAAGACTGCGTGAAGGAGAAGGGTACGGCGCCAGGCGGGGACTGGGCGCGCGGGCATGAAGTTGGAGGTGTTCACCCCGCGCGCGGCCCACGGGAACAAGCCGGGCAGCGACGTGCCGTCTCCGCTGTCCGCCGGCGACGACTCCCTGGGCTCGGACGGGGACTGCGCGGCCAACAGCCCGGCAGCGGGCGGCGGCGCCGGGGATCCGGCGGCCTGTAGCGAGCAGAGTGCGGAAGGCGGGCCGGGCGCGGAGGAGGAGGGCCCCGCTGCGGCGGCTGAGGGGGGCGCGGAGGCCGGCGCGGCCGGACCCGGCGCGGGGGGCGGCGAGGGCGCGCGCAGCAAGCCGTACACGCGGCGGCCCAAGCCCCCGTACTCGTACATCGCGCTCATCGCCATGGCCATCCGCGACTCAGCCGGCGGGCGGTTGACGCTGGCCGAGATCAACGAGTACCTCATGGGCAAGTTCCCCTTTTTCCGCGGCAGCTACACTGGCTGGCGCAACTCGGTGCGCCACAACCTCTCGCTCAACGACTGCTTCGTCAAGGTGCTGCGCGACCCCTCGCGTCCCTGGGGCAAGGACAACTACTGGATGCTCAACCCCAACAGCGAATACACCTTCGCCGACGGGGTCTTCCGCCGCCGCCGCAAGCGCCTGAGCCACCGGGCGACAGCCCCCGCGCCCGGGCTGCGGCCCGAAGAGGCCTCGGCCCAGCCCGCCGCCGCGGCCCCGCTGCCTGCGCCCGCCGCCCCGGCCTTGCCCCGCGCGCGCTCGCCCGCCCGCCAGGAGGAGCGCGCCAGCCCCGCGGGCAAATTCTCCAGCTCCTTCGCCATCGACAGCATCCTCAGCAAGCCCTTCCGCAGCCGCCACGACCGGAACGCGGCCCCCAGGGCGCAGCTGCCGTGGGGCGCCGCGCCCTGCCTGCCGCTGCCCGCGTACCCTGCGCTCCTCCCGGCGGCCCCCGGCGGGGCCCTGTTGCCACTCTGCGCGTACAGCGCGGGCGAGCCACCACTGCTGGGCGCGCGCGGGGCCGAGCCACCGTCCGCCACGCCACCGCCCGCGCCGCATCTCCTGCTCGCGCCCCTCTCGGCCCCGGCCCCCGCCAAGCCGTTCCGAGGCCTGGCGGCCGGCGGTGGCGCGCACCTGTACTGCCCCCTGCGGCTGCCCGCTACCCTGCAGGCGGCCTCGGTCCCCGGCCCTGGCCCGCACCTGCCCTACCGGGTGGAGACGCTCCTGGCCTGAGCCGCGCCGAGCCGCTGAGTCCCGCATGGGTGGCGCGGTCTGGGAGCTGGGGAACGCAGGCTCCCGGGCTTTGCACTTTCTGTACAGAGGAAAAGGGACTTTTAGAAAAAAATCTCCATCAAACGTGCCTTAAAGCTAAAGCATTTTGACAGAAATGTTTTAACTTCGTCCAGAATATTTTCCTTCAACTTTTATATCTTTACAGAGGACCAAAGCAGTTCTTAATTGTTTTAGTTTCTTGGCCAAGCCTGTTCCTCCCTCCCTTCATAAAGATTCTTCTCTCTCTTTACCGCCCAAGATCCCTTTATTCTTATTTTTGTCGCACCTTTCATTGATTTATCCCCCTCCTCCCCAAAAAAGTACATCAGGAAACCATTCCATACGATAAATGATACGACTACTGTTTGGGGTTTACTGGGCCCCATCCATGTATGTATGTGGCATTTACAGGTATGACTGAGTGTGAGAAAGGTGTCAGAGAATCTTAGGTCATTTTTCTGCTATCGACCAATGCTTCACTGTGCCAAAAGGGAAAAAAATGTTGTTGGGTTTTGTAATTAAATTATTTATATATTTTTTGAGACCTGAATTGAAAATGTTGCAGGCTAACAGGCTACAGCTTTATTAGTGGTTCTCTAACTGTGGTCTCCTTGGGCCAAGTACTCTCTTTAAAGGAAAAGTTAGCATGATGTGTGTGGGGTGCCAGGACCATTGCCACTGGAAAGCAAGTGTGATTTTTATTTTTAAATATTATTTTATTTGTGTCTGTGTACAATTCGTGTATGAATTTTATGAAACCCAAGCATAGTGCTTATTTTTTAATAAAACTTACAACTGATTTAAACACTTTGTGGTGATAGATTGGAGGTGGAGAGTTTTTACCTCCCCCCAAAATGTGGGTTCAAGTTTGGGTCTCAAGAAACTTCGTTTGGGGATCAAAATATTTTCTTGAATAATTTAATAAAAGTGAAATGAGCCTGCAGTTTTCCTTACCAGACACATTGCTGTACAAATTTCCAGGATAGGACTTCCATTAATGGGATTTCTTAAACTGAAAACCAGTTACCTCTGTAATTATTCACCTAAGAATTACCAGAAAAACAATGATAAGGTAAGTGTCCTTCGTCCCCCAAGCACCCTTTAGCAGGCAAGTTGAGCTCTTGACAAGCCTCTAGGCAAGTAGACATTTTCAGGTAAATTGGTTCAGATTTGGGGATCAAAAAGCTAGAAAGCTAATCTTGTGGTAAGACTATCTCAACACAACAAAGATGACTTCAGAGCAGTTTTAAGAGCAACTTGAATGTCAGTGTTTTTGTCAAAACAAAACCACCCACCATTTTAGGAATGCAAAAATTCAATTGGGTGTGAACCAATCCATAGCGTTTTTGGTTTTTTATTTCACTCACCGCTCTTTTGTGAAGATATCCTATGTAAAGGTGGAGGTGCCCTGCCTATTTCACTTGTGGTCTGAAGAGAAAATGCCTCTTGCAGAGGAGGAGGAGATAATTTTCCATACTAAAAATGTAAGGGAAGTTTTTCATCAGTGTAACTACTAGAAAATAGGTGAACACCTGTTTCTCAGTAAGTTCAAAGCAATGGGGCTCCAACAAAGCATGGATTGCAAAATTCTAGAGAGTAATGCAGACTGTGAGCAATTCAGAGACTGGAAACTTAGGCCTCGGTGTCATCTCTGCCATTCTTGGATAAATCCCATAGATCCAAGATAGGAGGATGATTTGAGTTCTACACAATGAGGTGGGGAAGGAGAGTGGAGCTTATTTCAGAGTGCTGCATTTTGGCAGGAATGGGAGAGGGAAGATCGCCCTAAGTCTAGCTAACAAGTAACAAGTCTTGACTGATTTGGGTTATATCTACTTAGTAGTCACAAAGAATGGTAATAATAGGGTTGAATTATGACAAAAGGTGGACATTTGCACCCACGAGGCCAATAATTAGGTCTCAAAACAAACACACCAGCGGCTGGAGGGAGGGGACAACAGGTTGGCTGGGCTGAAATGATCAGACTGAACACTGCTTTCCTCTGGAAAACACTCTCAAGACAGAGGGCTGGCGGAGTCAGCAACGCCAGAGGCTGCCCACAGCGCGCCTTTTCTTTCCAACCTTGTGCCTGGCCTCCAAAGGCAAAGAAGCCACTATTTTCATTTCTACATAGATATGTGAAGACAGTCCTGCTTCTAATTTATTCATATCGAAGAACACAGAAACAACTACATAAAAGAGGAAAAGAGAAAGGTGGTGTTCTAGAAATCACAGGCGTTTTTCTCTCCCCTCAAAATAGAAATCCTCCACCCTAAACCATGGAGCCCGGCAGACTGCAGGCCCTTCCAGGGCTTCTGGTCCCCTGCTCTGTCTCCCCAAGACTGTAAGGTTTTTTAGAAAATGTAGCCGCCTGAGCTTTGCGCCCCTGTTAGTAGGGCTAAAGGACTAGCCGCAGGCCCCGTCGCCAGCCCAAAGGACAGGTGCTCGGCTGTTGCCCCTCTCCGCCCCCCCTCGCGCCCTCAGTCTCCGGAGTTTCGGTTCCTCTGGAACCGCACGTCGCGGCGGACGGAGACGCGGGCCTTCCGAGCCGAGGCTCGGTCCTGCTCGCAGGACCCCGGCCTCGGGCAGGAGTCTCGACCGTGTGACCTCGCTAGCCCGCCAGAGACAGTCCCTTCCAGCATCCGCTCAGAAAACCGGATTCCTCACAGGCGCCGGAGGAACGCTCGGGGCTCTGAGCGTCTGGGCCAGCAGGCCCCGCCGCGCCCACGTGGCCCCCTCTGCCCAGGGCAGGGCGCGCCCCTCCCCCAGCCCGCAGCCCCCTGCCCGCCCCTCCCCAGCCCGCTCCTCCCCAGATCTCAGCACGCCCCTCCCGGGCCTAAGGGGCCGTGGCCCAGCTGTTCAAACACCAGGCAGCGGGGCAACCGAGCTGACCCCAGGCCACGGTAGGGATGCAGGACTGCGGGGTGGGGGTGAGAGGTCTGTTTGGTTTGGGAAACGCCCTTTGACACCTGTCAGTCCTGCCTGGAGCAGGAGCTGTGGGGGAAGGGCTCGGTGGGTCACTTTTCAAAGAACCCCACTTCAGGACCCCCACAGTCGCAGTCAGCTCGCCCTGTGGGCGCTTTGCGGCCACAATTCCCTTCAGCCCCCTAGAAAAACCTTCCAGGCCCCGGAGGACAAATGGGTGGAGAAAAATTCCCAGCCACGACACCGGTCCCAGCCCTGCCTCTGTTTATGGTGCGGAGACCTGCCCTGGTCTGCCCTGCCAGGCCCTCTCAGCAGCCAGGGACTGGCTGCCTTTGAGGACTGAAAACATCTCCGGGCAGCAGCACACACGTTGTGATCGGTTTCCTCAGCCTAAAGCTCCCTTTCTGCAACAGAGCACTGTTCTCATCAATAGGAAGCTGGGGCTCAGTGGTGAACGTGCCTGGTTATCAGCCAAGGGAAGCTGAGGTTCCCCTAGGCTCTTCTGTGAGTCAGTGAGCCAGAGCAGGAAGAGCTTCGACCGTCACTGGGATGTTTGACTCCAAGCCCCTCAGCATAAGAAACCTAACTAAGGCCCCTTCTAGAATTGTGCCTCAGATTCTTGATCCCACATGAGTTCTCCAAAATGAACTCTCCAAAAATGAAAAACCAGAAACTCCTCCCACCCCCAGCAGATCAAGGTGGGTTCTCCTAGGGACACCCCTAAGGTTGACCTTACTGATCTGGAAGTGATTCATTCCTAAGGAGAATCACCTGTGCCCACTCTGGTTCCACTGTTGCACAGTTTCACAAACTTTTTCTGCCTCAGGGAACATGTGTTCACAGACAAAATAGAAAGCTAAATACATTGAGTCTCTTGGATAGACTCACATACTTTCAAGCTAAGTAAGAAACCTTAAATTAGAAAAAAAAATTTTTTTTGCGACAGGTCTCTCTTTGTCACCTAGGCTAGAGTGCAGTGGCATCATCAGAGCTCACACCAACCTCAAACTCCTGGGCTCAAGTGATCCTCCTGCCTCAGCCTCCTGAGTAGCTGGGACTATGCCTTGGGCACTCACCGCCAGGCCCCACTAATTTTTTTTTTCAGTTGCTCAGGCTGGTCTCTAACTTCTGGCCTCAAGGGATCCTTCTGCCTCAGCCTCCCAAAGTGCTAGGATTATAAGCATAAGCCACTGCACCCAGCCAGAAACCCTAATTTTACACACCAGATCCCACAGAGTGTCTTTAAACATTCTTTAGTAGCAGATGTGGGTCTGGAACCCAGAGGTTCAACTTGCTTGCAGCTCAGAATTCTTTCCACTATAACACAATTTATCTGGAGAGTTCAGACCCAAACATACTTTGGCCTGAATTTAGTTAAACTGTTCAGGTAATTGTCTCAATTCACTCTTATTACAATGGTCAGCAGATTACCCATACTGGTAAATAGCTTCTTCCACTACTAAGAACTTGTCTCCCCTCACCACCCAGAGTTGCCCTCTGCTAGAGGACATTCGCCTGGGAGACCTGGATTCGGGCATCTTATACCGTTTCGCTTCGCTTCGACATATTAAGCAATGCAGCCCACTACAGTGGAATGTGGCATTGCCTTCTCTCACTTCTGCGGAGCGTCAGATATTGCTGAACAGGATCCTGCTTAGAAAGAATGGTCTGCAAGGAACTGAGACCCAGCAGCTCCTGCTCTCTGGTGACAAGCACTGCTGTTTTTCCACACCGGGCCCTGAAGAGCAAAAATGGCTTCTTTCCCACATTGGGGACAAAGTAGAACTTCTTACAATAACTCACGTTCCTTTTTTAGCTTTAAAAATGTCAATGCATTCACATTGCTGATAGCTTTCTTAGGTGTCAGGGGCTTGGTCAGCATCCAACACATGAAGATTTTCCTCTTCTTTTTTACTGTTTATTCTTTTGACCACAATAGCTGAGATTTGCTTCAGTTCTAGAAATTAGACCCTGAAGAGTCCTTCAGTAAATCCTTCTTGCTTTCAAACAGCATATTTCTCTCATAAGTAACAGACTTTATAGTTCTCTAATGAAACCATTAAACATTTTATGCTTTAAGAACATAATTTGTTAATTCTTAATGTTGTCAACAAATGGCCCTAATAAGTATCTTCCAAAAAGATCATGATCGAAAACATAAAAATGTAATGCTCCCTGGTTCAGGGACCTCTTCAAATTGGCAGAGATTCCTATGTCATGAAATGCTGGTGGTTGTGCAATGGTTTCTGCTCTGTATCTGTTCAACATTATTAAGATGGACGAGTGATTAGAAGCAAATGTTGTTCCTGTCATTTGCCAAATTATACACAGCCTGGAAGAGAGAACTGGATCAACCTTCATTTTTGGAGAACTACAGCCAAACATAAACATTAACAGAACGCCACGCTGCCCGGACCGTTCCTGGACCCTCTTTGCCACTCTTTTCAGGAGCACTTTAACTTTGTAGACTTGCCACAGTTGAGGTTTTTTTTTTTTTAATCACGTCTGTTTGAAGCCCAGAATAATATACGGATTCACTATCCTTGACAAGTATTTGTTGTTTCCGATCACCAATTTCTAACCACTAAGGAAAAGGTAGGAAAGCTTTGCAGCCTTTGGCTGGCTCTGCCCACTGTAGTTGAAGTGTCTGCTAATGTCCAAAAATCACAGAAGTGGCCCATTCAAGAAAGAACTGAGAATGAAAACGTAAGGAAGGAGACCCGAGTCTAAATCCTGGCCATGTCTCACACAGCTGGTGACCTTAGGGAAGTGGGTCATCCCTCTGAGCCTCAGTAGGACAGGCTTGGGCTAGAACATGTCTCACATGCCTCCCTTCACAGTTCACCTCCATAAAAATTCTCATATAATGTCAGAGATGACATGCTAATGAGTTTTTTTCTTTTCCCTAAACTCAATCAATTTGGAATCAAGTGTGTATTTCAGGGACAAATTTCATTATGGCATTCTCCAACACGACTGAAGTACTCACAGACACAAGAAAATATGCTGTAGGCTGTTAGGGTACAGTGGACACACACAATTTGTCATTCTAATGGATCATAACATGTATTTCCAATGACATTTCTCCCAGTGTGCTCTGGTCAACTTCAGTTTCTCACAAAATCCCAGCTTTCTGAACTAGACTAACATGCTTATTTTATAGGCAGGAGACGGAGGTGAGAGAAGTTGGGCTACTTTCAAGAGATTTTGTCATAAACAAGGCATTTAGGGCTGCTTTCCTCAGTCCCATGGTGGCTCCCAGGCCAGTGCTCAGACCCTGGGCTCACAGGGTCAGAGCAGTCTTCATTTGTTTATTTAAGAACAAAGTCCAAAGGCAATTCTCAAGGTAGCAGAGCTGATATAACCTAAAAGTGCAACTAACACTAAGGAGCTCAAGGTGTGGAAACAAGTGTTGTATATGTGTGGGTACAATTATAACATGAAAATACTAATACTAAATACTAAATGTGGAAACACTGAAGGAAGACAATCTGGAAATTAGAGAGGAGCTCTGAAAATAACAACTGAAATAATAATAGATAGCATTATTTACGGAACTATATTCCAGGCAAGTTCTCATGCCTAGGTAATGCATGAATAGTAAAGATTACACAATCTACACAATCTATAGATAGATCCACTCTTATTTGGAGGAGCAGGTAATTTTCTGGGAGAGTCAACATTTGTAGCTGGCATATTCTGGTCCCAGAACCCCAATTTCCTCCAGCAGAGCCCCTCTCCGTGGCATGCATGGTGCGGCAGGCCCTTCTAAACCAGTCCCCTATTCCCCAAAACTCTGAACCTCTGGCATCAGTACTGAAGAGCCAGATACAGGTGGGATTGATTTGTTCCTGGTGCCCCAATGAAATGGTCCATCAGGTCCTGCTGCAGGACCCCTGAGCTGCCCCAGCTCTTCTCTATTCTGGGGAAACGCTTCCAATTCTGCTCATTTGTCCAATTCTGTTTCTGCCATTGGTCACCTCCTCACCACCCTCGCTGTCAGCCAGGCACAATTTGAGGAAGCCAAGGTGGCTTGCAGATTCTTGTCTGCTTTCCTCCTACTGGGCCTCCTTGGCACCCTCAGTGCCCCAGCTGGAGGACGCAGGGATGCAGAAGCTGGGGAGTGTGAAGCAGGAGCAGCGGTTCTGCAGGCAGCAGCTCTCCTCATCTCTGGGGGACAAACCCCATGGGTTACTGCTCCCCAAGACAAAGGATGCTCAGCCACATAGAGAGCTCTCCAAAGCACTGAGCTGAATGAAAGGTTACCTCCATATAATGACATGTATATGACACACTGAAAAAGGTAAATGAGACAGAATTCAGATCAGTGGTTGCCAGGGGCTGGGATGGGGGGCACTCTAAAGGGCACAAGGGGTCTGGGGGTGATGGAAACACTACATCTTGAAGGTGGTTCATGACTGTTTATGCTGGTCAGACTGAGTAGTGTACACATAGAAAGTGGAAGTTTTTGCTAATGTGTAAATTATGCCTCGATAACCCAACTTCACAAACTCATTCTTAGAGAGAATGAATGCTAACACTGTGTTACCCAAACCAGGGATCTCTCCCAATCACAGCTTACATTACAGGGAATACAGCTTTATCTGTGGAATTGTGGCCATCAGGAGCTAGTTAGAGGAGTGTTTTCTGGGGACAATACCCCTTAAATCATACACAGTGTCTAGCTGCCCCTTTGGCCCTGGGCAAAGCCATCTACAGCCTTGGTGCCCTCTGCACTTGAGTGCCAAGGACTACCACCTAAAGGGACTCTGTGCCAGCATGTGGCCTACCTCCACCCTCCCCACATGCAGACACACTGTCTTCTCCAACTGGCATGTTGGCTGAGAAAGGATGAAGGGGTAGCCTAAGTGGAAGGGGACACAGCACTTCCACATGCTTCCTGGAGCCTGGATTTGTTCACAAAAGGATGCTGCCAACTTTTAAGACCTGGATCAATGCCCAGCACCCTGCAAGGAAAAGTCCCCAAGGAGGGACTCGAGATTGAACCAGCAGGACTCTGTGGCCCCACCCAAACTGTCACACACACCCACCCCCCATACCAGGTTTTCCAAAGCAGCTCCAATATGAACAAGGTCTTGCAAAGGTAATTCCCTCTGCTCCCTGACCCTTACCTGCACCCGATCCTGTAACTGCAATCATAAGAAGGACAGGAGATGTTGAGTAAACTGAGCAGTCTGACCCCTGCCACAGTCACACATCGTCAGCAATCTGAAACAAGATAATTATCAATTCTCCTATTTGTTAGCTGAACCCTTTTGAGTAATAGCCTCTGGGGACATTTATAAATGCAATGAAAGACCTCGTCATGGCCATATGCAAAGTGATGTGTCTCATCCTAGATGTTGGCTGAAGCAACCCCTCAAGCCCAGGTGGTGCCTCTCTCTAGATTCAAGAAGGGCAAGGGCCTCGGTATGCACCATCTCCACTCCTGTGCACGAATCCAGAACCTGCTTCAGAAATACCTGTTGAACTCACTCAGTGGTTCGAAACCAGGGAGATACATCAGCAGACTTGAATCCAGCAGAAATGAATCTGAGCCCATGTTTTCCAAAGGGTAACCTCGGAATGACTTGTGACTAAAAAGAGATGGCTGGTGGCCCAAGTCCCCTATTCCAGTTGTGTTCATGACCAAAGCTGAAGTGTTTGGGCCAAAGACTGGGGCCCAGAAACAAGTCTTGCCCAATAGAGCTCTTTCATGAGTCACAGGAAATTAAAACTATGGTATCTTTTAGTCACAGTTGATTCAATAGACTCAAGACCCAGCCCATATGCAGGCCCAGCGGTTGGGTGTTTGCACAGAGTGATTCATGAAGGGGCTCAAATTCTCTGCCTGATAAGATCTCTCTCCACACACTTTTCTGTTTCCCTCACCAACCTCCAACCCCCACCCCAGCTCACTGTGTTGCCCGAAATATCACCCTTTCAGTCATTGTTTGCAGTTACGTAATAAAAAATGGGACACGAGTTCTATCAAAAGGAAAAAAAATGGGAAAGGGAGACACAGGTAATCCTTGTTCCATTACAAACACAGCACCCCCTTCCTCACACCTCTGCTGACTGCACGGTCCACGTGGCCTGGCTTCCAGCCTTGATGAACTCAGTCTATGTACTGAACACATCTGTCCACAGACAAATCCAAACGACAGTCTCCCTACTGCCAAGCTAAACCTTTTACCTTCTATGCCTCCCTAGCAGAGAGAGGTATTAGGTCTTAATAAAACAATCCATGACACTTCTGTTAGCCAGCAGTGAATTAGACTCATACAGTGAGTACAATGTTAAGTTCTGCAGCCCATGGTCACAGTCAGCTTTCCCTTCTGCTGGACACTTGTCCTTTGTCCCAGGACATGAGATAACACTACAGTATGTGCAGACATTCCATGACTGACGAGGGGGCCACGCCCCATAAAGCCAAACCAAGTAGAGAAATTGTAAGTGGGAACATCACAAGTCAGGGACCGTTTGTACTTGAATAAATGCGCTTTCAAATTCCTTTGACAGATTCTTTTTCTCCTGTCTACAGCTTTTCACTGCAGTTAGAAGGCACATGCAGGACTTAATAAAATATGCAATCTGTCTTTAGAACTCAGGCCTGAAGAGGAAGAGGAGTGGCACGGGACAAAGGAGGTGGGATTGGAGCGAGTTGGGAAGGTGGGCTCCCTGCGTACCCCTCCAGCCCAGCTCTGGGCTCTCGGGTTAGCCAGTGCTCTGAGGTCCTGGCTTCTTCATTTCTCCCCTCTCTTCCTCTCTTTGGTCTTTTGGAGAATGAAAATGTGTTGTCAGTGCCGAGCACACCCAGTAGCCAAAGCCAGGCTTTAGCTCTAAGTCAGAAGGATTCTAAAGGATAAACGAGATCGCTGTACTCAAACATATCAGCTCCAATCTCTGTTCTCTGCAAGATCCAGGGAACAGGCCCGTTCAAACAGCTTCCCTGGAACGTCCTGCTGGAAGAATCTGTGGCTCTTACACTTCCAGCAATGTTCCCCTTGCCCTTCTGGAGGGGTGTCCAGGTGATGCCTACTTTAGGGCTGAGAGCCCAACCCCTCTCAGCCATGTTAGAATGACGGTAATGAGTGCACATCTCTCCTTTCCTTGAGGAAAACTCTTTTAGATGCTACCATATTTTTCCTGGAGAAAGGGCTTCTCCCCCTGGCCTGCCAGTGGGCAGTCAGCCATACGGTTGTCTCCAGGGAAGCAAAGAAGGCATGGTGGGCAGGCAGAGTCCCAGCAGCAGGACCCCAAGGCCACAGAATCGACCTTCAAAGGGAGCAGGAGGCCCAGCAGCAGCCCTGGCACTGGGAAGGAGGGCTAAGGCAACCAAGCTTTGTGGCCCCAACATGGAGATGAAGCCAGGTTGCACCCTCAGCTGCCAGAGGACTCCCTGCCTTGACATGCAGAGCCCCAGGGCCTGCCCGCTCAGCCCCTCCTAGTTGGGGTGCCCCCAGAAGTAAACTCTCAGAAAAGAATTGGAGTACAAGTTAATTTTGTAAGTGCAAGAAACACCAGTAGGGGAGGAAGGAAGTGAGCCTATGAACAGAAAGCAGTAAATCCAGGGTGAGTTATCAAGCCAGCTGCTGCTATGACCAGAGCTTCAGGCCAGGAGGCAACTCTGGGAATGGGTGAATGTGCCTGCTAAGAATGACCCTCCAGGAACCAGAGGAACAAGGGGTTCTGCAGTTGGTGGGAACAGAGGGAGGTTGGTCCCTTGTAACGTGTGGGCTGCCATGCATTAGGCTGAGTGGCTTCCCATGCCTCCAAAGAGAGCCTTCTAGCAGATGCCAGCAGTTGAAAGCATCTCACAGAGCTCCAGCCCCACCCAGGCTTGCCCTGCAAGCCCTCTGTGCCACGTCAGGCCCTTTTGGTGAAGACTAGCATTCTCCAGCAGGGACACTGATTGGGATGTGGCTTCTGACTTGTAGCATTTGCCAATTTCCAAGGGTAAATACTCCCACAATGGCCATTCTCAAGCCATCCACAGCCAAACTCTGGATACCACATTCCTAAACATGTAACAGCTGGCTGTTGAGCCACGAGCCAGGAGGAGCTTGCTCCAGCACACGGCAGAGGCTGTGGGCATCCCCATGCCTTGAGGCTCAGGTGTTGAGTCACTGGCCTTGGCCTCATAATGTGCTGTCATCTGGGGACAGTGGCCCTACAATGGATCCTCAATCCCGTAGTAGCTCTGTGTCTAGAGCTGATTTCCAGAGTGCAAAGGTTGACTCTAGGGTTAAGTGGCTACACAGTTCAGTGATTAAGAGCACGCACTCTGAACCAGCCTGTCCAGGTCTGACTCTCAGCTCCACCAAGTTATCATCTGTTGTAGCCTTGAGCAAGTTATGTAATGTCTCCCTGCCTCAGTTCCTTCACCCATAAAATGGGAATAATAATAGTAAATGACCTCACAGGTCCTTGTAAAGGTTAAAGTCTTTATATGCAAAGTTCTTAGGCCAGTGCCTGACACATGGTAAGCACTACTTAGAGTTAGCTGTTATTATTTAGGGTTGGAAATGAGCGCTTGGTAAGCCCGAATCATCACAAAGTTGTCTTATTCATCCTGAATGAAGAGTCTGCATTTCCCTCAGTTATACCCAGAATTAATTCTGGAAGAGAGAGGAAGATACAGAGAGATGGAGAGAGATTACCACTCTCCTTTATGAAAGAAACTTTGAAACGCCACCGTGAATGAAGCAGGGACCATGGAGGGCAGCCCTCCCCTGCATGGGGGTTTACAGAGCACCAGGCTCAGGTTAAAGGTTTGTTGTTTTAATTCTCTATATTACAGTGTACAAACTGATGATGTGATATGTGTATGCATTGCAAAATGATTAAATCAAGCTAACTAACATGTTCATCACCTCACATACTTATCATTTGTTTGTGGTGAGAACATTTAAGATCTACTCTCTTAGCAATTTTCAAATATACAGTGCGTTGTTATTTACTGGAGTCACCATGCTGTATAATATTAATAGATCTTCAGAACTTACTTTTCCTGTCTAACTGAAACTTTGTACACTTTGGCCAACATCCCTCCAACCCCTCCTCACCAGCCTCTATCAACCACCATTCTATCTCTGTTTCTATGAGTTCAATTTTTTTAGATTCCACATATAAGTGCACTACTCGCCTTTCAGTGCCTGCTTTATTTCACTTAGCATAATGTCCTCCAGGTTTACCCATGTTGTCTGAAATGACAGAATTTCCTTCTTTCTAAGGCTGAATAGTATTCCATTGTGTCTGTATATAGCACATTTTCCTTATACATTCATCTATTTATGGGCACAGATTGATTCCATACCTTGGCTCTTATGAACAGTGCTGCAATGAACATGGGGGTGCAGATATCTCTTCAACATACTGATTTCATTTCCTCTGGATAGATACCCAGCAGTGGGGTTGTTGGATCACGTGGTAGTTCTGTTTTCAGTTTTCTGAGGAACCTCCATACTGGTTTCCATAGTGGATATACCAGTTTACATTCCAACCAGCATTGTACAAGGGTTCCCTTTTCTCCTCACCCTTACCAACATCTACCTTTTGTCTTTTTGATAATAGACATTCTAACAGGTGTGAGGTGATATCTCATTGTGGTTTTAATTTGCATTTTCCTGATGATTAGTGATGTTGAGCATTTTCTCATATGCCCTGTTGGCCATTTGTATATGTATGTCTTCTGAGAAACATCTATTCAGGTCTTTTGTCTGTTTTTTAATCTGGTAATTTGTTTTCTTGCTATTGAGTTGAGTTCCTTATACAGTTTAATAAAGGATGCCATACCTTTCTTTTATATTTATAGCTTTTTGGCCTGTCATATGCTTCAAACAAAATAAGATGACTCCAGTCATCTGATCCAGTTGGATCATATAAGAAGGAAATCCAAGGGTGAGATGAAGTTCTTCCATGGACCTTAGTTCAGTTGCAAATCTTTGTGAGCACCCACTGCATGCCAGGCCCCACAGCACTGAAGAAAAAGCACCGACACAGCAGAGGCCCTGCCCTCCATATCTTTCTGTCAACATAACAGAGGCGAGTCTTGGGTACGATGTGGGCATATAAGAGGTGAGTTGCTCCCAGGCTCCAGGGATTCACAGCAGGCTTCCTGGAAGCAGTGGTTTTACAGCTGAAATCTGAACCACGAATCAGCTGCAGTGAAGGGCCATGGAGTGGAAGCTTTGCAGGTGGAAGGGACAGCACACACATGGGCGGAACCAAGGGAGAGCAAGGCACATTCAAGGAGTTGCTGCAGAGCCTGTGGAATGCAGGGAAGGAGGCCAGGTGAGAGGCGAGCATCAGCCAGATCCTGCAGGACCCTGGTCGCATTCTGAGGACACTGTCCCCTACAAAGATGACTCCAGCTGCTCTGTCAAGAAAAGACTGGAAGGGACACAAAACCATTGGCAACCCTAGAGGCTGTTGCTTTGAATCAACCTGCCACAGTGGGGAGGGACAGCAGGCAGGTTCCCAACAGGCTTTGGAGGCGGAGCCCCAGGACTAGGAGCCAACCAGATGTGGAAGTCAGGAGGAGCCTGGTGGGCAGACAGGGAGGCCACTCCTCAGCCTGGACAGCAAAGAGGAGCTGGCTTTGCTTGTGTGTGTGTGCGCAACACGTGCACGTGAGTGCAATTGTGCAGGTCTTTCCATGCAGTGCACACATAAAGGGGGTGCCATGCATATCACAGTCCTAATAATTCTGCATATCAATTACAACAATTTTTCACCAATGAAAGTAAATATTTTGAGGAAAGCATGAATTTGGCAACAAGCAAACTGCAGCACTGATGAAGGGGCAGCAGGGAAAGAAGGAGGGTGATAGATTGTGACTTCATGCTAATGTGAAATTAAACTTCCCTGGGAAATTGTCCTGCTTCTCATTGTGTCTGGCCTGTCTTTTGGGGAAGGGACAGTATGAAATCATGGGAAGAGCACAGAGTTCAGGACCAAACAGTCCTGGATTAGAGCTCAGCTCTGCACCCAACAGTTACCTGATCTCACACTGGATGCTTGGTCAACTCAAGCCTCTGTTTCTTCATCTCTAGTGGACACAATAAACTTGGGTTTGTAAACCTTGTAGGGGGCATTAGGATTAAATTCCAATTTACATATTAATATATAAATATGTATTTTTAACTTATATAATGTATAAATATATACACTGTATACCCATCCCTGTTTGTTGAGTATAGTACCTGGCACAGAGTGGATACTCACCAAATGGTGATCAGCATTGGTAGTAGTAACAGTGCACCTTAGCCTTTAATGATGAGACCAAATCCTCATCAATCAACATGCAATTATTATACAAATTGTGCCATTCACCGTGAGGTAGACACTTGGGGGAAAGAGTCCTTCAGTAACTTTTAACTAAATTATCTGGAATTTGATTTACGGGATTATATTATTTATGCTGCAAATCAAAATCATGTAGGTCTTTACCAACATGCATATTATATCACTCATGCCAAGAAATAATAAAACTCTAATGTTATGGATTGTGCAATTAACTTTTGGTCTAAAAGAAAAAATACCCCACACATTTAGGAACTGTGGGATGAACATTAAAACCTAGGAAGAAAATATACTACAATATTTTCATCTGTTAAACCAAGAAAATACACTACAGAAATATTAAATGAGAGTAACAAGAAAAGTTTTTACATTCCTAATTTCCTTTTCTAGCAGAACTAGATGAGAAAAGATAAAGAGAATTCATCTGCTTGATTGTACTTCCAGCCCAGTGATTATTCTGTCTTCTGTGTTCACATTGTCACAGCAGAAGGAGGCACTGTTAGCCCCAAGGTGTGTGCACACGGCTGAGAAGTCCCATTTAAGTTTGTGTGTCGCTGTTCCCCCCAGAAGCCCTCAATTTTTCACTTTTCCTTCACCGTCTTCTTGCGATCTTTCTCTTGACTCTGTGAGGCCTCCTTCAAAGGTCAGCCAAGTATTCTTCTGACTGGAAAAGTGCGGAATTTTTGACCCAAGAAGGAAAGGGAATGAGGTGAGCTTTTGCCTGGGTCTTACAAAAAGCCTGTCTGAATCCTTCTAATCTCCAGGGGCTCACAAAACTTCCACTCTGCAGCACAGATCCGTAGCAACAAGCTCATTTACAACACTGTGTAGGTCAATAGCACCTTCTCAAACCAGTCCCAACCTCACTCCCTGCACCAAAATACCTGTCTAAAATAGCAAAGATTTACATGTAAATCTTACGTGTAAAGCAAGCCCAAAAGAGAACTAGGAAAAAGCATGGAAGAACTGTACGGCTTTCTTGCGCAAGCAGGGCTCAGCTGAGCACGGCATAAAGCCTAAATGCTACCCAAGAAAGCGTGGGTAGGTGTGACTCCACAAATATTGTAAACTTCTACTGGTTTAAAAACCAGACAAATGGGGGACATATCTGCGGCCTGTCTGACAATAAAGGTAGTGGAAAATCAAAGCTTTCTAAATCAATTTTTAAGGTACAAAAGCCCAATAGAAATGGACAGTAGTTAAGACCAGAACGTTTCCACTACAAAAATAAATAAATAAATAAATGCAAATAGGCTATAAATATGTGAAAAAAGTATTCAATCTTTCATAATTGAAATGTGAATTAAAACAATAATGATTGGCCACTTATTGCCTATGGGCAAAGATTTAAAAGTCTGATAGTACATGGAGCTGGTGAGGTTTTGAGGAAACAGGCAGTTCACGTAATGTTAATGGAGTTGTAAATTGGTACAACCTTTTTTGTAGGGCAATTTGGCAATATCTATTAAAATGTAAAATGTACATACCCTTTGACCCAGCAATTCCACTGCCAGGAATTTATCCTGAGGGTATGTTCTCTCAACTGTGCAAAACCTGCATGTGTACCAGCACACATATTGCATTATCTTCAAACGGGGCTAAAACAAAAAACTTGTTGATATCAATTTAAGAAACTGGCTGAATGAATGAGGGTGCAATCACACCGTGCTCTACTAAGCAGTTTTGAGGTGCATGGGCGGGTTCTGTGTGCTTGTGGAAAGGTGGCTAAGATAGCTGGTATGCGGGGAAAGCAGGCTGCGGAGAGCACATGGGGACAGCCCCAGTCACACCAAAGCATTTCAGATAAACAAATAAATATGTGTGTATATATATCCATATGTTTGAATGTTTGCACAGGCAGAGGAAATTTTTAGAAAGACTCTAAATTGAAAGAAAGGCTTTGATGGTAGCTGCTTCTGGTAAGGCTGGAAAGGCCAAGGGTGTGAGAAGTATTTTATCTCTCACACCCTTTAATTCTATTTGGAAGGAATGGGTTTTTGGGGCTTTTTTTGAACCATTCATGCACATTACTTTAGAATTTAAACAAACATTGTCTATTAAAAAGGAAAGAACACCAAAGGGGAAAAAGGGGAAAATAAGAGAGGGAGGGAAGAAGGGAGGAAGGAAAGGAAAAGAGAAGAAACACTCTCTTTCTGTGGGGCAGAAGCCCTTTACCTGTTTCCACGGAGACAGACTAGTAGCACATGTAAAAACTAGAAATTTCACCCAACTTCACTAACACTAACTTGTTGCTTCTTTTAAAAATTAAGACAAAGAAGCACTCTACAGTTGGTTTTGTCCACACTTTTCCTTAGCCTTTGCAAACTGCCTTGGGATAAAGTCCTTACTGCAGCAGAAGCCAAGGGTGACTCCAGGGAGCCAGGCGCCATTTCCTCCCACAATACACAAATTCGTATTTTGCCTGATGTTTTTGTCTCTGAGCCTAGATCCCACAGTGATAGTCACCTCAAAAGTACACAGCCAACAGAGGATGCACCCTGACTTTACAGAGAGGAGACAGATACTTAGAGGTCAAGAGACTGCCTCTCTGAAGGCCACAGATCAGGGCGAAGCTCCGTGGTCTGGGCAGATAGCAGGCTTTGTCACTAGTGCATGAGGTGTGTGTTTGGGGGTGGGATGCATTTGAATCAAATAAAAATGTTTCTTCCCTTTAAGATTCTTGTAGCTGACCAGAAGCTACATGAAATGTTTTTTCACTTACTTTTTAAAATTAAAATCATATTTGAGGTCTATTTTATAAGATAATGGGTAATTGCAAAGGATTTTTTTAAAGAACTGGTTTTTAAAATTTGAGACACTTTAACAGGGCTTTTATGTTTGTAACTTCTTTTCTATGGTAAAGGAAGAAAGTTTAGACCTACCTCAGGCCCAACATCTGCAGGACAAAAATCTTCTGGAAGCAAAGGGACCCCCTCTTCTGTCCCTTCTCCTGCCCCACCCTTCCTCGTTCCGCCCTTACGGAAACTTACAAAATATTCTGCTACTACTCAACTGTTTAAATATTAACAAGCACATAAAACTACTGGGGGTAGAAGCCTGGAGCCTGTAGTAAGCAAGCCTCGGCTGGATTCTGTAGTTATTTCTTACGCAACTCCCGGTTGGTCACAGTCACAGCCTTCTGAAGATCACACTTTCAGGGCTGGCTGGGCTCAGGCAGGAGGGCCTGACTCCGCCAGAGTTGCATAAGCCTTTCATAGCATCCTAATTAGTCATCAAGATGCAGAACAAAGGACCATTCTGACCAAGGTGGCACTATTGTATTTATTTGCTTTCAGGAAAGGAGACATTTCTTGCACATTCTGCCCTGGGAGGATGTGAACGGGATTAGGAAGGGAAGACGGAGATGCGGAGAGATGGGAGGGCCAAAGAGTTAGTTGCACAACACGACTTCCTGGGGATTTTCTGTCCCTGTTGTATTTCTTGTCGTTGCTGCTGCTGCTGTTTAAACTCCCATCAGGCCAGCCTTGGCTGGTCAAAGGAAAGACACCTCCTGTGGGGCCACCATGTCGACCTGGTTTCCAGCTCTATCCCAGGATTTTCCTTCTTGGCAAAAATCACCATTCTCATGTCCACACATTTTATGTTTCATCAGACTAAATAGTTACGGGATCACGCTTCTAAACTACTGATGCTATGGTTACTTTAAAAGAAATGTACACGTAAAACTTGAGTCTTAGGGGTAAAGAACCAGCTTAAAGAAATATTCAGACCTAGCCTGGCATGGTGGCTGGAACCTGCAGTCCCAGCTATTCCAGAGGCTGAGGAAGGAGGATTGATCACTTGCATCTAGGAGTTTGAGGCTGCAGTGAGCTATGACGATGCCACTGTACTCCAGCCTGGGTGACAGAAGAAGGTCCTGTAGAAATAAAGAGAAAGAAAGAAATGGAAGGAAGGAAGGAAGAGGAGGGAAGGAAGGAAGGAAGATGAGAGAAGGAAGGAAGGAAGGAAGGAAGGAAGGAAGGAAGGAAGGAAGGAAGGAAGGAAGGAAGGAAAAAGAAACAACAAACCAAGACTAGTCCACTGAGTCTACAGATGAGGAAACTGAGGCCAGAAAGCCCAGAGGTGAGCTTTCTTACAAACACAGTGGAGCCCTAGCGGAAGCACTTGGCTCTACTCTTGTTTTAGAGCTCATAGCTAACCTGGCATGCTTTCTTTGTCTACTCGATGAATTCAGTGTCTACCTGAAACCTCCACCCAACCTGTTTGCACAGTTGGAAAAGCCCGCCGACTGCAGAGGCCGGGAGATAATCATGGCAACACTGCAGCCTGCAGGTAAGTGTGAAGATAACAGCAGGACACCCGGAAAGGCTACGGCCACACAGGCGGGCACAGCTCATCCCTAAGAAGAGAAAGATGTGCCCCAGAGAGGAAGGCATTCAGTGAGAAACTGGGTTCGGGCTGAAATGATTTAGCCAGAGGAATGGTTTGTTATCCAGAATTACATTTGCCAAAGTTTACTGGGGAAAAAATTTAATTTCCCACAGTATTGCCAAGAAGATTGAGTCTTTTTACCTGTGCTTTAGAGATGAGTTCCCTAAAGATGGAAAATGGCCAGAGGGCCATCGTTCACCCCTGCACACAGCAGCTGGCCTGATCAATTGCGGCACTCGGGACTGAAAACTACTCAGAGTTGACAAAGGAAAAAACAGTCTTTTCACGTTAAACTCACTTCCCTATGTGACAGTTTTACTAGACTACATCAGAGAAATGCCACAGATGCTAAATATCCAGTTTTAATACATCTCAAAACACCTTTTAAGACAATGTAGAGAAAGGTAGGCTGGATAATTAAGTTACAGAGAAATTCAGGGCATTAACTGGTTGTAACCCAAAGATCCCAGTAATGGATTAATGTCAACCTATATGGGTGTCTCTAGTGACACATCAAGGAATTCTTTTTCGCCACATGAAGTGATAGAAACATCCAATGAATTTAATAGAAGGAATTGCATAGAAACATCTTCAGCTCTCTGCTCAAATGTTACCATTTCCGGTAAGGTTTTCGCCAACCACCTTATCTAAAATTGTAAAAACAATCCTCCCCTCACTTTCTATCCCTCTCCCTGCTTTTTTTTTTTTTCTTCTTGGCACTTGGAGTTACTAAATATATCATACATACAACTTACTTATCTTTAGTTAATGTCTGTCTTCCATATTTGAATGAAAGCTTCAGGAGAACAGGGATTTCTTTTTGTTTTATTCACCGCTGTACATCAGGCTCAGAACAGTGTCTGGCACATGGAAGAGCACTCAATAAATAGTCACTGAATGAGTCAATGGCTGGAGATAACATGCTTATCAAATGTAAAGACAGCACAAACCCAGCAGGGTTGGAGAAAATATTAGACGGCAAAGTCAACAACCAAAATTGTCTTGACAGGTGAGAACAATAATCTGAAGCCGGCAAGATGGACTTTAACAGGCTATGTAAATCAATCCCACACTTAGATTTCAGAAAAACAATTGCACAAGAACAAAATAGGAAAGATAAAGTGGTGAAATAATAGCTTGTGCAAAAATGACAGTCTCAGATGACAGCCAGCTCAATCTGAGTCAAAAATAAAACCAGCCTGTCCAAAAAGTGTGATCTTTGCTGCCATCACTAATAAAAATAATCATAGTTTTTAGTACACGTGTGCTCATGTGCATTCCTTCATGGGAACTCACATCATTTCTTATACACAAACAGTGTGGCTGTGAGCAAGGTCACTCACTGCAGCCAGGCTTGCAAGGGCACAGGGAGAAGCCACCTCCACGACCATCAGCAGGGAACTGGTTAAATGAATGCGGGAAAGCTGTGCCATGGAATACACCACAGCCGGTGAACAAAAACAGGGAAATTCTTCATGTACTGATTTGGAGAGATCGTTAAGGTAAGTATGTGTTGGGGGCAGGGATGGAGAGATTAGTTGATTTAACAAAAAGAAAATGAATGCCAAGTTTTATTTAGATTTGACTTAGAGTCTTATTGCTCAGGGTAATCCTTGACCATTAGCTTGGGCATCAGCTGGAAGCTTGTCAGACAAGCAGAGTAGCAGGACCAATCTCAGACCTACTGACACAGAATCTGCAATTTCTTATGATAAGATTCCCAAGTGATTCCTGTGCACATTGACATTTGAAAAGTACTGTTTTATTTTTTTTTAATTTGTGAACATTTTTATAGTGGCAAACTATATATAACATAAAATTTACCATTTTAACTATTTTAAGGATACAATTCAGTGACATTAAGTATGTTCATAGTGCTGCTCAACCATCAGCTCCATCTATCTCCAGAACTTATATAGATTATAGTAGAGGTTTTGAACTACTTAGGTGACCTTATATATAATTATAATTACATCTTTCTCACTTGTTCCTCAAGACACATCTCCCATTTGTTGATTCCTCATTCATTGAATGTGTATCTCTTGAGTGTTTATGCTACTCCAGGCAGAGTTCTAGGCACAGAGGACCACAGCAATAACTAAAAAGACATGAGCTTATACCCTAGTTACTTGCTGGAGTGATTTACTGGTTTTCCTTTTATCCAGCTTTATTGAAGTGTAAGGACAAACAAAAAATGAAAAACAGTATGATGTTTCCTTAAAAAATTAAAAACAGTACTAACATTTGGTCCAGCAATCCCTCTGCTGGGTATATACCCAAAGGCAAGGAAATGAGCATGTTGAGGAGATGTCTGCACCCCCATGCTCACTGCAGCACTATGTATGACAGCCAAGATATGGAAGCAACCTCAGTGCCCATCAGTGAATGAATAAAGAAAACATGGCATATACACAGTAGAATACTATTAAGCCTTTAAAAAGAAGAAAATCTTGCCATTGGCACCGACACAGATGGACCTAGAGAAAGCCTGGTGAAATGGGCGAGGCCCAGAAAGATAAATCCTGCATGATCTCACTTACATGTGGAATCTAAAAGGTCCAACTCGCAGAAGCAGAAACAGCACTGTGGTTACCAGAGCTGGGATGTGAGGGAAATGGGGAGATGTTGGTCACAGGGTACAAACTTGCAATTGTAAGATGAAGAAGTTCCGGAGATCTGGTGTAACGCATGGTGACTATTGTTAAGAATGCTGTGCTGTATGCTTGAATGTTGCTAAGAGAGTCAGCCTTAAGCCTTCCCACAAATCATCATGCTGTATAGCTTAAAAAAGAGATGCTGTGTCAGAGAATGAATTTAACCCAGCCTGCCTCACACCACCCACGCACTTCAGAGGATGCAGCCACCCTTCCCCCACCGCACTTCTTGTAGTCCTCCCTCTTGTTCTGGAGGCCAGGGAACTCGTAACATTTCCAGCAGCCACAAGTCCCTACCCAGAAGGTTCTCCAGGATCTCAGGGAACACTGCTTTTGCAGTATCCTCCTCCTTCATTCACTCAGAAGTGTTCATGGCTGCACTGATGCCAATGCCAGCTGATTGGCCCAGCCGAACCCTGCTTACTGAGGGCTATCTGTAAGCGTGAGTCTTATGCCATCATAGGTCACCCTGCTCACATCAAGGGTGAGCAATTGTTTCAGTCAATCCCTGCTGGCCTGGGGTAATTTTCAGTGGCCTGCCTAAGTGTTCAGCCAGCTGGCAGAATCCTGGCCTCAGCTGTGCATTCTCCTCCAAGGGCACACAAGGGTAATCTCAACACCAGCCCAGGAATTCTTTCCAAATTCAAAGTCACTGACACTGCAAGCAGCATGACAGCACCATCACTTGGCAGAATTAGGAACCTGATAAGGCACTGAGCAATACTGTCATCAAGTGGAAACGGACCCATCACAGAACGGCCAGCTTCTGTGCGTTACCCCCTCTTCCAGAATTATGATGTCCATGTTCACCTGCCCCTCCTTAGCCATGTGGCCAGTCTCACTCCTTTGTCCTCTGCCTTCTCTGCTGCACACCCAACCCAGGCAACAATGCTTACTTAGCCTGTGATCCTGTGATTAGTGTTTCAGGGCCAGAAGCACCACACAGATGGCCACATGTATGAAGATCTTGCCTCTAGGCTGTGTGGTGTGCGGTTTGGGTAGGATTTGGTTCGTGCCTTGTAGTCACTGGCCAGAGGATGAGGCTCACACTGTCCGTGAGCTTGCCAGGGTCCTTAAGGCACATTAACCCAGCTGCGTCCTGCAGGACCTACAGCCCAGTGACCAAAAGGTCCCCATTCTGCCCACACTGGCTGCAGCTTCACACACCATGTGCTCTTCAGCCATTTTGCCTCACTTCTTTACCTTCAAGAGGTATTTTAAGTAAAAAATAGAAAAGGCAAGGTGTAGAACAGTACATCAGTATAGTGCTGTTTGCATGAAGGGGAGGGCAGAGGTATATTACGGGCACACAGATGTGTGTGGTAATATGCAGAGAGCAGCCCTGAGAGGACACATGCAGGGGTCTTGGCTGACCCTATGGACATGGTGACAGGAAGGGCGGTGCAGAGGAGACATGTCGTCACGTGCCTTCATTCCCCTTGCATTTGGCACTGTGTGTACATACCGCTTAGTCAAAAAATTAAATTTGAATTGTAAATAACTGAAAAGACTTTTATACCATAACACCTATAGTTTTATACTTTATTTGACCAACATATAGTGCCAGTCCTAAAAAAGTAATTGCCCTGTTTTTTACAATGGAGTAGTCAAGCCTTTCTCCTCATGGAATGTTCAAATTTTAATGCCATACCTTCAAAAAATTGTTTTCAGTGTTTATGTAATAAACACAGCTTATGTCATTCCTTCTTCCTCAAAACAAGAAGCAAGCCAAGGAAGCTCTTGTCTCCAGGATCAAATTATTTCTTTACAATCTGTTAGCACGTCTACAATGCATTCTCCCCTGTACGCCTTTCATTTCTGCGCATAATCCCACAGCGCTGCCGTCCTATGAGAAGATCCTGCCCCAGCAAATGATGCATGAATTCAAGAATATTCTAGGTATGAATACAGATAGCAAAAGTATCTGTTGGAAGTGGGGCACTTCCAGTTTGCAGTCCAGCAAGTAGGGAGATTGGAAGTCATCACTTCCATCCTCACAACGGGAAAAAAGCCAAACAAACTAAAAATCAGCAACTCTTCTTAGATCCATGAAGGAACTGCAGTCCCAGGGCAAACTGCTGGCCTCAAAATTGGAGCAACAGATAGGCAGACATGGAGACTCACAGTTTACAGGCGCAGAAGCAGCTATAGGAGCCTGGAACGGTGCCCTTTCCTCAGTGTATCATTCAACAAAAAATTACAAGGCTTATTAAAGGACTAAAAACACAGTTTGAAGAGACAGAGAAAACATCAGAACGAGACCTGGATATAACAGACATGTTGGAATTATCAGACCATGAGTTTTAAATAACTATAATTAATATACTGCACATTCTAATGGAAAAAGTAGGCAACATGCAAGGAAAAATGGACAATGTAAGCAAAGAGATGGAAACACTAAGAAAGATTTAAAAGGAAATGCTAGAAATTGAAAACACTACAATTGAAATGAATGCCTTTGATGGGCACATCAGTAGACTACATGTGGCCAAGGAAAGACTCAGCAAGCTTAAAGATATGTCAGTAGAAACTTCCAAAACTCAAATGCAAAAATTATATGGAAAATGAAAAAAAAAGGAACAGAATATCCAAAAACTGTGAGACAATTACAAAAGCTGTAACATATACATAATGGGAATACCAGAAAGAGAAGAAAGAGAGAAGAGAGCAGAAGAAATATTTGACTGAGAATATTTCAAAATTAATAATAGACACAAAACCACAGAGCCAAGAATCTCAGAGAACACCAAGCAAGATAAATACCAAAAACTACAATTAGTTATATCATATGCAAGCTGCAAAAAAATGAAAAACAAAGAGAAAATCTTGAAAGAAGGCAGAGGTGGAAAAAACCAGCCAACCTACAGAGGAACAAGAATAAGAATTGCATAGAACTTATCTTTAGAAACCATGCAAGCAGGGAGAGAATGGAGTGAAATATTTAAAGTGTTGACAGAAAAACAGCAGTAACTCTGTACCCAGCAAAAGTGTTCTTACAAAGAAAAGGAGAAATAAAGACTGTCTTGGACAAATAAAAATTGGAACTTCTCTCCAGTAGCCCTGCCTTGTAAGACATGTTAAAAGAAGTTCTTCACAGAAAAGAAAAATGATATAGGGCAGAAAATCATAAAGAAAGGAAGAGCATTAAAGAAAGAATTAATGAATGTTAAATTTTTTTTATTTTTCTCATTCTTAATTTCTCTAACAGTTAAGAGTTTATTCAAAAAATAATAGCAAAACGTATTCTGTGATTATAGCTTGTGGAAAAGTGAAATGAATGATAACAATGTTATAAGGAATGAAATGGAAGAATCAGGAATTCTCTGTTACAAGGTACTTGTACTACCCATGAAGTTGTATAGTGCTATTTGAAGAGGACTTGGAATAGTTGTGCATATATTAATGCATTGCAAGTTCAGGGCACCCACTAAAGAAAGATTTTTTAAAAAGTATAAGTGATATGCCAGAAGGAGAAAAAACAGAATCCTATAAAATGCTCAATTAAAGCCAGAGAAGGAAGAAAAAGAATGGAAGACAAAAAATAAAAAAGCAAGAAATAAAACTTGGGCAACAAATAGAAAACAGTAACAAATAATATGACAGCTATTACCAGCCATATCCATAAGTACTTTAAAAGTGGATGGCCTAAATGCACCAATTAAGAGAGAGAGACTGTCAGAGTAAACTAAAATACAAGACTAACTATATGTTGTTTACAAGAAACCCACTTTAAATATAAAGATACAGATAGATTAAAAGTGAAGGGATAGAGAAAGATATACCATGCTAATACTATTCAAAAGAAAATGGGAGTAGCTATATTAATTTTAGACAGAGGAGACTTCAGAGCAATGTAGATTATAAAGGATAAAGGAGGGCATTGCATAATGACAGAGGGGTAAATTCTCCAAGAAGCCATAACAATCCTTAATATGCATGCATCTAACAACAGAGTGTCAAAATACGTGAGACAAAACTGCAAGAATAGATAGATAAATTCACTGCTATAGTTGGAGATGTCAACACCCCCTCCCCGCCATCAACAATTAATAGATCCAGCAGACAGAAAATCAGTAAGGACATAGTTGACCCGAATAGTACCATCAATCAACTGGATATAATTGACATTTATAGAATACTTCGTCCAACAGCAGAATACAGATTCTTCTCAAGCTCATGTGAGTATTCACCAAGATAGACCACCTTCTTGGCTATGAAACAAACCACAAAAAATGTAAAAGAATAGAAATCATACAAAGTCTGCTCTCAGACCACAATTGAATTAAACTAGAAACCAGTAACAGAAAGACAGCTCTGAACACCCAAAAATCATATGATAAAAATCAATAGATGCAGAAGAAGCATTTGACAAGATCCAACAACCATTCATGATAAAAACTCTTAGCAAACTAGGAATAAAGGGAAATTCCCTCATCTCAACAAAGAATAACCACAAAAAAGAAAAGAAAGAAAAATCTCCAGCTAAAGTCATGCTTAATGGTGAAAAACTAGGTATTTTCCCACTAAGATCAGAAAAAAGCAAGGATTTCCACTCTTAATACACTTATTCAGCATTGTACTGGAAGTCCTAGCTAATGCAAGAAGACAAGAAAAGGAAATAAAAGGGGTACAGATTGAGAGAGAAGAAATAAAACTTCCACAATTGTCTGTGTAGAAAATACCAAAGAATCCACAAAATACTCCTGCAACTAATAATGAATTGTAGCAAGGTTGCAGGATTCAAGGTTAATATTCAAAAAACAATTGCTTTGCTATATGTCACTAAGAAACAACTGGAATTTTTAAAGTTAAAACACAATGCCATAATATCATTAGCATCCCCAAAAATGAAATATTTAGGTATAAATCCATCAAAACATATATAAGATCTATATGAGGAAAACTATAAAACTCTGATGAAAGAAATCAAAGCAGATCTAAATGAATGGAGAGAGAGTCCATGCACATGGATAGGAAAATTCAATATTGTTAAGGTATCGGTTCTTCCAAACTTGATCTATGGATTCAATGCAATCCCAAACAATATCACAGCAAGTTTTTGTGTGAATATTGACAAACTGATGCTAAAATGTATCTGGAAAGGCTAAAGACCCAGAATAGCCAACAGAATACCAAAAGAAAAGACCTAAGTCAGAGGACTGACACTCTCTGACTTCAAGACTTATTGGAAAACTAGTAATCAAGACAGTGTTGGCTGGGTGAGGTGGCTCACGCCTGTAATCCTAGCACTCTGGGAGACCAAGGCAGGAGGATCGCTTGAGATCAGGAGTTCGATCAAGAGCAAGACCCTCTCTCTACAAAAAGTAGAAAAAATTAGCTTGGTGTTGTGGTATGCGCCGGTAGTCCCAGCTACTTGGGAGGCTGAGGCAGGAGGATCGCTTGAGCCCAGGAGTTCAAGCCCAGCCTGGGCAACATAGTAAGACCCTGTCTCTAAAAAAATAAAAAAAATAAAACAAAAAGTAGAGGTATAGATAGAAATGTTATACCTTAGCTTTCAAATTAGTTATCAAGCCTAAAGGGGAATGGCTAGAAGCCTTCCCATTGAATCAGGAATAAGGCAAAGACAATCACTATCTCCGTTATTACTGAAATTGTTGCAATTAGACAAGAAACCAGAAAAATGAGGGATTTTTCCCTTGATTCTCTAGGTATAGAGTCATATACAAATTAAACATCCTGAGATATCATTTTTTACCTATTGGATTAGAAGAAAATTAACAACTGTGGTGACACGTTATATTATCAAGAGAGAAGACCTG
>CAUYRT010102552.1:0-28600 GCA_963574885.1 Lepilemur ruficaudatus
GAGGCCAAGGCGGGAGGATCGCTCGAGGTCAGGAGTTCGAAACCAGCCTGAGCAAGAGTGAGACCCCATCTCTACTAAAATTAGAAAGAAATTAATTGGCCAACTAAAAATATATAGAAAAAATTAGCCAGGCATGGTGGCGCATGCCTGTAGTCCCAGCTACTCAGGAGGCTGAGGCAGGAGGATCGCTTCAGCCCAGGAGTTTGAGGTTGCTGTGAGCTAGGCTGATGCCACGGCACTCTAGCCCGGGCAATAGAGTGTGACTATGTCTCAAAAAAAAAAAACAAAAAGAAACAAATAGGTGAACCGGGCCAGGAGTAGGGTCGTAGAGAATGGAGGGGAGGGAGCAAAATTAGGAGGCCGCGTTCCATTTAATGGGAGCAGATGTCACTGAGCTCCCACAGATTCTTGCCATGAGGGACTGTCAGTCTGGACTGGCCAGATCCTCTCATTTTTCTTCAAATGGACCTAGAAATCTGAATTTTAATATGAAATCTTCCAATATTAAATATCAAACATGAATTTTTAAAATGTTAAATCTCTGGCCAAAGCACAAGGCCCACAGGTGTCTAGCTGGGGACCGTTCTTCTACTAACACCCTGGGTTCCAAATTACAGTGCCTATCTGAATGCTTGCTATTGCATAATGTCGCAGGGTCAACCTTTACACGTTCCTGGATCTGGGCAACTGATAAACCTGCAGGTGGAGTGAGGCAGCAGAAAGAGTTTGGGAATCAGAAAAAAGTGAGCTTGAATCACAGGTCCACCATTCCCTAGGTATGTGGTCTTCCTTGAGCTTTACTTTCCATATCTGTAAAATGGGGACAGAAGTACTCGTAATAGACACTGCTGGCTGCATGCACAGCCATTCCTACTTCCCACCCCATGATTCTTTCTCACTAACGGAAAATAATTCTGTTCAGGCATTGGAGCAGCAACAGTGAGCTTACTTTGAGCCACTGTTGGGACCCCATTCCACTTTGCCAGTGATTTGCCCAGGGATGGGCATGAGATCCAGATTTGGGCAATGAGTTGGGGAAGGGAATTCTGCTGAGGAGGTTCCTGAGCTATATTTTCCTTCCTGATAACAGAGAAAGTATAAAGGAAGAATAGCCTGCTTTCTGCCAGCACCCTGACCTTCCTGTCTGGGACACTGCAAGGTGAGTATGTGATGCTTAAAGTGATGGCAGCCATTTTGTGGCCATGAGGAAAAGGTCAGATAAACCACAAAGATGCTGACCCAGAGTCGTGACAGTGTGCACCCTGCTTCCAGACATGCTGTTAATAAATATTCAATATTCTTATGGTTTAAGCTCATCTTTCTCACACCTGAGCATGCACCCAAATCACCCAGAGGGCTTGATAAAACACAGATTACTGGCCTTACTCCCTAAGTTTCTCATTCAGTAGGTCTAGGGTGGGGCCCAAGAATGTGCATTTCTAACCAGTTGCTGGGTGATGCTGATGATGCCAGTGAGTCACATTTTGAGACACTCTTTAAGCTACTGTTAGCTGATACTTATCACTTGCTGCTGAATACCATATGACTAATACAATGACACCTGAGAGGCACTGTGGACATGAACGGAGATATCATATGTATCAAGCAAAAGCATAGTGTTTATTTGGGTAGACCTTAATTTCTTTCTGCATTTCCTTTTTATCTGAAGGTGCTATTGTCTACCCAACTCAACCTGCTACAGGTTCAGCTTAAACTAACCATCTGAAATGTCCCTAAATAGCTTCTCCAAAGGAAAAAAAAAATCCATTGTACTAATGACAAAGACAATGAAGTTTCCACTGTGTAAGTTCCAGCACGTTTGAGAAATCTCAACGAAAAGTAAGTACATTGTGGGCCTGGCTTCTATCTTCAGTACAAAATGTCAATTCAAACCACTGGCAAATCGAATCTATGGAGACATAGCCTGATGTAAAAGGGTTTCTGATTAAGGATTCAGTGTATGAAATTTCCCTGTAGCTCTGTTCAGAAGCCTGCCATGTAGTGACCTTGGACTTCTCTCATAGGCTAGACACCTACCTGGTCATGCCCAGAAACAAGTACAAACTATTTACCATTATCTCCCATTTTAGGGAGAGTCTCCTTTCATTTTCCTGTCCCAGACCTATCCCCGAGACCCTTGGCTGCTGTCCCCCTGTGATCACATGCCTTCTCGTCTTTTTTCCTTTCACAGATATCTCTACCCCTACTGCCTGTGAAGCCTGTTCCTGGTCCCCAAGCCCTCAGCATTTTCCTTTTTCAGGCCGCACTGGTCTTTTCTGCCTAGGTGGAAGGGCCTTAGGGGAGGCAGTAGGAAGAGTCCAAAAAAGCCCCTCTTAAGAGGATCCCCTGCCCCACCCCAGTCCAGCTCTGGCCTCTCTGGGTACAGCCAGCAGGTTAAGGGGATATGCTCAGGAACCTTCTACAGCAGCCGTCACCACCACTGCACAGATCTATCACCTGGTGGTCTTGTTAAAATGTTCCTTCTGTCTGGGGCTGGGCCTGAGATTCTGCAGGTGCTGTAGATGCTGCTGGTCCGCAGATCATTCATGGAGCAGCAAAGTTCTAGACCTGCACTGCCAAATAAGGCAGCCACTAGCCACAAGTGGCTGTTGAGAACCTGAAATGCGGCCAGTCCAAACTGAGATGTACCATAAATGAAGAATACATATTGGATTTCAAACAGTACAAAAGAGTGTAAAAGTTCTCATGATAATTTTTGTCATTGGCTACACGTTGAAACGATAACATTTTGAATATATTGGGTTAACTAAGATACATTGCTAAAATTAATTTGACTTTTTTTTAAATCTTTTTAAAAATGTGGGCTACTACAAATGTACTGTGTGTACATTTGACCCTTGAACGACAGATTCCAACAGCACAGGTCCACCTATATGTGGATTTTCTCCCATCTCTGCCATCCGAGACGGCAAGACCAACCCCTCTTCTTCCTCTTCCTTCCATAAAGGATGAAGACCTGTATGACGATCCACTTCCATCTAATGAATAGTAAATATATTTTATATTATGTATGATTTTCTTAGTGATATTTTCTTTCTTCTACCTTGCTTTATTGTAAGAATATAGTCTATAAAACATGTAACATACAGAATATGTGTTAATTGATGGTTTATGTTATTGGTAAGGTTTCCAGTCAAAAGTAGGCGATTAGTAGTTAAGTTTTGGGGGAGTCAAAAGTTACAATTTTTGACTGTGTGAGGGGGTCAGTACCCTCAACCCCTGCATTGTTCAAGGGTCAACTATATTTTAAATCCCACATGTGGCTGGCATTTGTGGCTCACATTATGTTTTTGCTAGACAGCACTATTTTAGATCATGCTCTGTGCCCACATACTGGGGACCATGAATGCTTTGCCCAAATAGCTATGAGCTCATTTCTGGAAACCGCATGACCTCCTTCCCTAGGTCTATCCTCCCAAAGGCTGGGCAAGCTGCCCTGTGCAAATCTTGGAGCCTGTTGGTGGCTAACGGGTGGCTGTTCATTGAGGGGGGTACACGATGGGGCTTGGCCATGAGGGGGGTTCCCTCAGGTGTTTTTGCCTGCACAAGGCCCATCTCAATGCAGGACAGAGACCAAGGTGGGGAGAGAAGAGGGACGGGGCCAGGCCTGGGCTGGGGGTCACCTCTCCCACATTTTGTAGGCACAGAATGCAGAGGCATCTGAGATTTCTAAATTCCATCTTGGCCTTCCAGATTGTTAGGCAGATATATTTGTCAAGGTATGTGGATAGAACATATTTTATTTAACAGTTTATTAGTCTGATTTATAACTTCTGATATTTAGACATCTGATATGTAGGCTTCTATTTGTACTCTTGCCTTAGGCAAGTAAGGTAATTACCACACAGGTTTATAGGGGCTTGGATACCGATACACATGATGAGGTGGAGCCCAGAGGAGGGACACTGTCTGCCTGGGACAGAGTGGTCTTTGAATGACTATGAAAAGGTCATGGCTGGGGGACCACTACTACAGTGAAAAGAAGTTAAACCTATTATTCTTCCATGAAAGAAAAGCAGGAGGAAGATCTGGGGCAACTGGCTGCTGGTTTGGGGACCCTGGTGAGCCGACTAGCCTTACCTCCCCTCACTGCCTGCCATTTGCAACCGTGGACATCTGTTTGCGATGCCATCCATCTGCGTCCTCAGAGTAGACAGAAGACTGATTAAATACTGCCCGGGCTCAGGCTGATCTGGGCCTTTCACCAGCCCTAGTTCTCCCAAACCCCCTGATGGTAGTGCCACACACCAGACTATGCAGCACAGCAGTGAAGCCGGTAGAATCTGGAACTCCCCTGCTTGGGTTTGTATTCCAGGTCCCCCTCTTTGGGTCTCAGTTTCCCCATCAACGAAATGGGTTTGATAATAATAGTACCACAGGGAGGTTCTTAGGAAAATGAACTGAGATAACACATGTGCAAAGGACAGAAAGCACTGTCCGAACGCCAGTTCTTACTGACTGCATTCATAGACCTGCCCCGATGGCGTGGTGAGCTGAGGCAACCTTGCCAAAAGACCACACCCAGTTTCAGGAAGCAGCTGAAGTTCCAATCCAGTTCTCGTTCATTGCAAACCGGGCTCTTTCCCACTCTCACATGTGAGCATTTCTCAACCACAAACATAAATTCGTCTCCGCTTTCATGCGCGGTGCTTTCGCAGAGCGGAGAGAAGGCTAAAAATAACACTAGGTGTAAATCTGATCCCCCTGGAGGGCTGTGTTTGCTCGGCGGGGCGTGGGGGAGGCTCAGCTCTGCGCTCCCTCCTTGTTTTTGCAATGGAAGGCCTTTGGCCTGAAAACACACCTGAGCCTGTGATGAGCTCTGGAAAGCACAGGTGTGGCTGGCAGAGCTGAGGCCCTTGCCGAGGCTCTCCGAGACCAGCCCTGAGGTCCTCTCCTGCCCGATCTTTCTCCACAGAGCGCCTTACTCATTCTAGGAGCCAAGCTGGTGCCCTTAGTCTTCGGGACCTCATGCGCATGCCCAGACTCAGATCTTCCAAGCGCAGGCAGCTGCTCCAATGTCACCATCAAAGAGACCCTCCTGGACCACCCTACTTAAAGTGGTTCTTCCACCTCCCCATCTCACTCTCCAGCTCGGTGCCCCTTTTTGGTGTGCATGGCACTTAGCACAATCTGAAATTATACCTCGTGCGTTTCTGTGTCAGTCTGTTTCTTGCCCCCTGCCCCACTAGAAATGGGAGCCGGAAGCTGGCAGGCGCTACTGCGTCTCTGCAGCCTTCAATACGCCTGATGCCTATTAGCCGAGCTTGGTGATGCACGCCTGTAGTCCCAGCTACTCAAGAGGTTGAGGTGGGAGGATTGCTTGAGCCCACAAGTTTGAGACCAACCTGGGCAACACAGTGTTGAGACCCCCGTCTCAAAAAAAAAAAAAAAAATTAAGCTAAAACAATAACAAAAAGATTTTGAGTAAATAAAAATATGCATATTGAAAAAACTGAACAAATAAATAAAACCAGTTCTGGTTCCAACTGTGCCACTAATTTGCTTGACTTCTCTGGGTCTCATTGTTCTCAGTTAGAAAACGAGGGAGTTGCACAAGGTTTGGAATTTTCAAAGTGTACTTTGTGGCTAACACTGAGGGTTTAAGCAGAGAGTCATGCGCTCATATTTGCTTTGAAAACAAAAAGAAACCCCCTCTGGAACCCAGCAGAAAGTGGACTGAAGGTGCCCACTCTGGAGTCAGGGAGTGGCTAGGAGGCTGTGACGGATATGCAGGCCAGAGGGAAACCAGTCCCCAGGCTTAGCAGAAGATAGCAGATAAACCTCCCACTCTCAGTGACAACTGTCACCAGGAACCCGAGCCGATTATGGTGTGATATAGGTGGTGATTGAAGCTCCTCTGTGTCTCTGTCTCTGTGTGTTTCTCACACACACACACACATAAACTGACCCCACACCATCACTTCATTATCACCTGGGTTACTAGGTTGTGACAGATTAATCAGATGATTGTGACAGATTAAAAAAATGTAATGTTTTGACAACTCTTTTTCTCAATGAGTATTTATATATGGTTGACCCCTTTCCATGTGCAGCTTACAATAATACATATATTATGTATGCACAGTAATACAATGTTACAATGAAGTAGAGAACTACAAATGAGAACAAATCAGGATTAGGGAATGATAGATTTAATAGATCAAGACCAGGAAGGAAGTTAGCACGTGAATAAGCAAACAAAGAATTCTAGGCTTTTATCACAGTTGGGCCACATAGTTGGCCTTATGCTTCCTAGTGGCCACAACAAAAGGAAAATATGATGATGCTTGAGATGTGAAAAAAATACGATGCTACATTATTTACATCTTACAAGGAAAAAGTATACTAATGTCCCAGGGGTAAAACGTTCCCTGGCACCTTAATTAAAAAGAAGTGATTTACAATTTTTTAAACATGGGATAATCCTATTTATTTTTTAAAACAAATATACGTGGACAGAAATTTTGAAGCAAATACACCAAATCATTGATTTTAGTTCTCTAGGTAGTAGGATGGAAATGTTAGTGACTTATTACTTCCTAATGTTCTTATGCATTTTTTGAATTGTTTGGAATATATGAATATTGAAGTTATAATCAGAAATGAGGGTTTTCCAAAAATTTTTTGTTTTAGTAAAATATACATAACTTTTATTATCTTAACCATTTTAAAATATACAATTTATAGTATTAAATACATTTATAATGCTGTGCCACCATCACCACCATCCATCTCCAGAACTCTTTTCATTTTATAAAACTGAAACTCTGGACCCATCATAAGGGCTCCCCAGGCCCTGGCAGCCAGTATTCTAATTTCCGTCTCTATGGTTTTGACCACTTTAAATATCTCGTCATGGCTTTTTATATAGGGAGGACTATGTGATAGCATGTGCATTTTCCAACTAAAAAATAGAAATCAGTTGCATTGGCAATCCCTTTATGAGAGGAATCATATTTTTTGATTAAGAAAGGCAGACAAGACGGGCACGGTGGCTCACGCCTGTAATCCTAGCACTCTGGGAGGCCGAGGCGGGTGGATAGCTCAAGGTCAGGAGTTCAAGAAAGGCAGACATGAAGAGGAAGAAGGCCTGGGATACTTATGTATCAGCAACATGTGTTTGGATTGGGGGATATAAATTCATTGATTCAATCGTCATGAGTTTAAAAATCAACTCTTCCTCGCAGGAAAAAAACGAATAAAAAGAGCTACAGTTTACTGCATCTTTGGCATAGCATGTGCTAAGCATGTGACATCTGTGAGCTTAGCCCTCCTCCAGACCTGGGAGGTGAGATTATCGTCCCATTGACTGAGGGGTGTAGCTAGCTCCTGCACCTCACTGGAGATCACACAGCTGTTAAGACTGGTCCTTCTGACCCCAGATCCCTGGCCCAGAGCACAGTAGGACTCCTTCTTCATTAAAGGGCAGCCTGTTAATGTACTAAGGATATGGGTAATGGTCACATTATACCATTATATTTCATACCAAACCAAAAAGGAAGAATCTTGCAGGAGATTCCAGCCCATGATGAATGTACTAAAATGTCTACATCAGTTTCAGAGGGAGAAATTAATCAATCCACCAAGATGTAGCAGATTATTATAAAGTGGTGGCTTTTTATCCAGGAAAAGTAATAAAATGGCCATTATTGTAATAAAAGCAACTATGTCACCCTCACCTTGGCGGTAGGAAGAAGGGGGGAGAACAATCTCACTGATAAGCCCCTGGGTTGCCAGGCTGTTCAGCAGGTCCCTGTTTTCCTACGTTCTGCAGTATTGCATGGTAACACCGGCCTCGCTAAAAGACACTTACAATTAAAAATATTGTTGTTGGGAGAAAACATCCACAGAGTATTCTACATCCATGTTCACATCAAATTGTAAGTGTGGGTTCTGGAGTCAGCAAGAATTGAGTTCAAGTTCTGACTGTGCCTTCACTAGATTGCTTTGGCAAGTTACTTACGCTGTCTAATAATAATAGTGCTGACCGCATAGCATTATCATCAAGATGCTGGTTGATAGGTGTTTTGCCCCATGTCTGGCACACAGCAAGTGCTTAATAGATGAGAGTTATAATTATTCACTGGTTTAGATTACAGCCCATCCCTGAACCAGTCACGCCAGACTGGGGATGCCATACTCTGGTTGGCCAGGCCTGGGTCACAGAGTTGCATTCTGAAAACGTGATACAGACTGCGGCATGGACTAGGGATTGCAGGAAAGCAAGGGTGTAAGCGGGAAAGCAGTGATCGGTAGACTATTTCAGCATCCAAGCAAGAGACAATGGCAGCGTGAAAGAGGGGAGTGACTGTGGGGCCAGAGGCGAGGGCCAGGCATTGTGCTGCCAGAGAGCTGTAGGAAGTGGGTCAGGAGCTGTCCCCAGCTCGACTGGCAACTCCACTTCTTCTTTTCCATGGGAACAGGGAACGAGGAGAATACTAGAGGACAGAGGGTTGGGGGATACAAACCATCAGGCTAGCTTTCCTACACCAAATCAGGCTAACATTGCCTTTCTAGGCATCTTAGATTTCTAAGAAAATGCAGCCCACGGAGGGAGGACATACTGTTAAGCCAGAGGCAGGCTCAAGAGCACACTGCCAGTCCTGCAAACGACAGGCCATAGCCAACCCTTCATGCATGGGGTATTGGGAACTATCTTCCCCAGGCCTCTATTACCCATCTTTGATTGCAAGCAGGTCCCTGGGTTTCAAAACAGGAAGTAGCCCAGCTTGGGTTGCTGTTCTTCCTGGCAGCTTCTCTTCTCGGTAGCCCCTCCTCCAGACAAAGAGAAAGGGCAGCTCTTCTGCAAAGAGCAAGACAACACCTTTCATGGAGCTCTGGGGCAGGAGACAGGATGTGCGTGGTGTTGGACAGGAGACCCAGCTAGGGGACTCCGCACAGGAGAGCTGTGTCATGGCCTAGCACCTCTGCACAAAGCACACCTGGAATTGGTAAAGCAAGTGTCATGCAAGAGGCAGGAGGGCCATAACAGGCATAGAGAACAGGCCGTGGCCCAGACATCAGGCTAAGATATCTTGTCTTGCAGATGCCTCTCAATGACCCTGAAAGGTGGCATTTTGTCTCTCATTTGACAGGCTCAGAGTTAGCACAACGAAGATTCACATCTCTGACTCCAAAAGCCCACATTTTTGTAGTCAATCACCTGGTTGTTTAACTTCATAAAACCCCATGACTTCCGCTGATTTTTCTCTACACTGAGTTGGATGAACCAGTGTGAGAGGAGTCAGAGATCACCAGCACCCACTGCCAGGAGACACGAATAGCCTGTGGCTATGTACACACATGCACATATATGCACGCGCTTTGCATATTGCAGAGGGTAATGAAGATGTTCGGCTTATCACTATGAGCAGTGGTGCCATTCATCATACTGATTCCTCTCTTAAATTAGGACAGTCCAATTTTCTTGAAGTCAGGAAGCACCTCTATCGGTTTCATCTTGTTTGCCCAAAGGATGGAACCCCATCAGCATCTCAACACGGCAGGTGCTCCCTGTGCATTACTTTAAATGAAAATGAATTGAATTATGCATTTTATCTGTGCTCCACAGTTCTTCAGAATTGAAAGGATTGCTTCGTCAGTGTTAAAGAGCTTTTCAAAAGGGAACATTTTCTTTAAACTGCAAAGGGGTTGGTAAACATTAGTTTAAAGGAGTATAGGGCCACAATATTCAGGTTCAATACACAGAGGCACATTTCTCAGAAGGGAGTTTCACATCTAACGCATATACAACTGCGCTGTGGCCAAGACACTCATTATCTTTCCAGTTTGACTTTGACAAGATCCTGACCAACACCCAAAGTCTTCCCGAGCTTAAACTAAGGCTTGTCTTGCCAGAAACCAAAGTTCCCAGCCATTAATCAATGTCTAGTCCCGACCAGGCTGCGAACGGACCACTTGCCGTGAAGATGTTCAAGGAAACTGCCAGTAGCTGCTGGTAATAGCCAGTGTGAGTGGGAAAGATATCAATTATCATCGGGCAGGGGATGGAAAATGAGGGGCTGTTATTATTGGCTTCATCCAAAGCAGGGTGTGATTCTAAGAAAAAATAAAATAAGATAAAAAAAAAACCATGTAATAAGGCCAACGTCACTTCCTAGTTCATCCTGAGTTGGGCTGCAAACAGCTATTCCCTGTTTTCCACCTTTTTTTACATGAGGCAAGATGTGCTTGCAACTGAAGTACGTTGATTAGTTTGCTGGATGCTCAGGAACATTCCGGAGACCCTGCTTTTGTTTCGAGTTAGCCATTTGGGAGCTTGGCTCCGAGCCTTGTGTGAAAATTCAAAATGAGTGAACCAGAAAAATGTCAGGAACTACACAAGGACATACAGTACAGTTTAATTAGTTTAGAAAGAGGGTGGGTCCCCCTTCTCCCTAAACATCACTCAAGCAAATTGTTTTTTTTATGGTCTTGTTAAAATAATTTCATGGTTGCAGTTTTGTTCTCATACTAACTGAGCAGGACCGCGTGGGTTATTAAAAAGGGTAGTCAGCCCGGTGAAGGTGGGTGCATTCTGTTTGCTTTTAAAAAACATAGGGGTTTAATCACCTGGCTTGTGCAATGACATATTAAAGAACCCATTCTTGAATGTCAGCACAAGACCGAAGCTCCTATTAATAATAGTCACTAGCTAGGAAATTCTTCTGCTGACTTTAATCAGGAATTTTCCATAGTAACCGAGGCTGCCCACGGGGAGCGGGGCAGTGGGGATTTTCATTCCATCACGCACATTTTTCTGTTCATTGTGGTACAGAGAACATTTCTTACTGGAACATGTGAGCAGAGCTTTGTTCTCTGGGAATGGGAATCTTGCTGTTCCTCCTCTTGGGATAATTCCTCAAAGAGGTTGGAAAATTGTCCTCTTTCAAGGAAGATGAGCCACCCCTTTGAAAATATTGTTCTGTTGTGTTTGATCCCGGCCCCCCAATCTTCCTGGTATCTCTCTGTTTTGTGATATAAATCTTGTGGTCATGACAATGTGGCAATCAGAGCAAACCTTCCACTTATTGTGGCAACTGGGTTCTGATGGCACGTAGACATCATTCCTCTGCTGAAGAAACTTCCACTGTTCCCTGTGGCCTGTGGGGGGGGATAAAATTGGGACTTTTTAGGCTAATATTCAAGGCTGTTCATAATCTGGCCACAAACCGTTTCTGGCTTCATCTCTCTTTCCCCTTCCCACCTTGCTAGACAGCCACACCGAGTGGCTCTTCTGGGCTTCCTTAACGTAGCCTCTTCTCTTTGCTTTAGAACATTGGCCTCCACGTCTGTTGGACAAAATTCTTTTCATCTTTTGAGGCAAAGATTCCTGTAGGGAATCTTCCTTCAAGAGTGTGCAGTAGGGACATTGAAGCTGCCCCAGCAACACCTCGTATAGCCCCTGGCTAAAGCACTTACAGACGTGTGTGTGTTTCTGTATCTGCAATATAAACCACCTTTTAGGACATCTACTCTTCAGAGAAGATGATGACTTCCCAGAGCTTTGCTACTCCAAGTGAGGTTGGCGGCATCAGCTTCACCTGTATATGTATATTAGAAATGTAGAATCTCAGGCCCCGCCCCAGTTCTACTGAATCACAGGATGCATTTTCACCAGATCCCCAGGTGAATCCTTTGTGCATTTGAGTTTGAGAAACATTGGTCTAGAGGGGCCAGATATTGTGAGGATCATCTGTAATTCCTCCATAGTACATGGCTGTGCAGTGCAATCAGCGTGGATTGTTTTCAATATCACACCCACCCAGGCCTTACCGGATTCAATAGGTCTGGAGTAAGCCCTGAGCAAGTGTATTTTTAAAGACCACAGGCAGGATAGAGACCCATTGAGTGTGATTTTTAAACTGGAGTGTTATATCAGAATCACCCAGAAGGCTTGTTAATACAGATTGCTGGGCCACATTCCTGAGTTTCTGAATGAGTAGGTCTAGGTGGGGCTTAGAATTTGTATTTCTAATAAGGTGACGCTTATGCTGCTAGTTTGGGGACCATGTGTGAGCCATTGGCTTGGCACATAGGAAATATTTGTTGCATGTATAAATGGAAGAGAAGATTTGAAAAAAATATTTAGATTTAAGAAATGTGTAGTGTTTTAGTTATCAATTGCAGCATAACTAGCCATTGCAAAACACAGGGGCTTAAAACGATAATATATTATATCTCACAAACTTGTGTGTTGCCTGGGCTCAGCTGGGTGGTTCTTTTGTTCATTCCACACGAGGTAGCTGAGGGCACTCATGAGGCTGCCTTCCACTGAAAGCTTGTCCGGAGCTACAATGCCAGGATGGCCTTTCATACTCAAGGCCTCTTTCCACAATGCTGTGGCCTTTCCATGCCATGCCATTTCCTCTTACCTTACCTCTCAGCAGTCTGGCCCAAGCTTCTTTGGGGCACACAAGTGGCTTCCAAGTGGGAGAAAGCAGAGGCTGCTGGCCATTTTAAGGCCTGGGCTGGGAGGCCCCAGAATATCACTTTGCCACATTCTATTGGTACAAACCAAAGTCTAAAGGCCAGTTAAGATTCAGGGGAAAGGAGATAGAGTTTACCTCTTAATGAGAGGGGCAGAAAATAATTTATAGCCTACACATTTAGTTTATTGCAAAGGAAAAATTAAGGGAGCTAATGAGAAACACCTAAACTCCACTAATCTGTCACTTGGTTAGATTAGCAATACCTATTGCAGCTATCTGTTGCTCTCCATGCTGAACTTCCATAGCTGGGAATTCAGTGGTGGGAATCAGCTTTGCTTGGTGTTCCTGCTCTCTTTGTGTTCTCTCTCTCTCTCTCTTTTTCCTGATGATGGGGGGGATATCTAAGCTTTCCCCCTGTTTCGTCTATTTTTCTAAAGATGGAAGGGGCTTGGGAGAATCATTTTGTTGGTATAAAACAACACTTCACAGAGAGTGCTATAGGGTTCAGATGCTGAGGTAGTGAAGGTCTCTAATTAGTGCAATAAAACACTGTCATGAATCTCTTTACCCTTGATCATCAGGCAGATGGTTAAGAAATAAAGGTTTGGGAATGAATGAAACATGGAGTGCCTGCAACACAGGACCTAACCCATGGCCCATTCAGTTGGGGGTTGTTATTAGTAATATTATTTTGGTTTTTATTACTTTAATGACAAACTAAGAGTGGTACTTTTGGTGCAGTCTACAGAGCCCTTTTTCAGGGGCATTATCTTATCCAATTCTTTGCAATTGCCTTTTAGGTAGGACTATTTTCCTCATCTTGCAGATGGGGAAACTGAATTTTTAAGAGTCAAAGTTGTCCAAGGGCATGATAACTAAAGAGCTGCTGGAATCCAAACCCCAGACTCCCAGCCATAAAGCTTTTCCATGACTCTATTGCAGGAAATTCCTTCCAGGAAAGAATTGAATCGAACATTCTACAGTCAACCTAACAGGTAAGAAGGAACTATAGTGTGATTTAGATCTATGTGACTTAAAGTGTGTGCCCAGACCAGCAACATGGGCCTCGTGTGACAGCTTCTCAGAAATGCTAAATCTTAGGCCCCCGCTCAAAGCTAATAAATTAGCACGTGTATTTTAACAAGCCCTCGCAGTGATCTATATATACCAAAAAGTTGGAGGGCACAGTTTTGCAGTGAGACAGGCTGCAGGCCTGTCACAGTCACTTGCTAGTAGTTACATGACTTGGGCAAGTCATTCTCTAAGCTGCAGTCTCTTTGTCTATAGAACAGTGATTTAAAAAAACACCCACTTTCCCAAGGTTATTGTGAGCATTCTACAAGTTATTTCACATAAAGTGCTTAGCAGACTGCCTGGCTTACAGTAAGTGCTCAGTAAATGTGAGCTGCTGCTATTATTGTTAACAATAATAACCTTCTTGATCAGCCAGCCAGATGGCCATGATTTCTTTCTGCGAAATGCAAAATTTTGCTCTCACACACACACTCACACGCACACACACACACACACAGAGGCATACACACTCGCAAACACGATGCCTTTGCCCTCGCGTTGCTGTCGGAGCAGCGAGGAAGGGAGGACAGAAGCTCAGAACAACAGATAACTTCTCCCGCAGACACATCCGGCGAGCCCACACCTCCCCGGCTAGGTGGGCTGTCGGACGAGGTGTCGCAGGAGGAGGAACGGTTCTGGAGCTTGTTAACTAACTGATGAGTCAGGCGACAGCAACCGAAGCGTGAAGGTGGAAATACACAAACAAGGCTCAGGCGGACAGGCCTGCCGGGCGTCCGGCCCTCCCTCAGCCCTCCACCCGTGAGAGAGCGGAGAGGGGGGAAGGCTGGGACTGGTGGCATAGTGTGGGCTCAGGTCAGTCCTACCTGGGGCCTGCGGCGCTGGCTAAGGCAGCTGGGCTCCAAGTTCCTGGGGGCAAGAAACGTGATTCCAAATCCGGTGAGGACTTTCTGAGACCAGTGTAGGATGCATGCTACGAGCTGGAGTGGGGTCCGAGTGAGGGGCAGGCCCTGAGTCATGGCAAGAAGAACACTTACCGAGTGCATGGGGTATGCCAGCATTTCCATGGGGTAACTCACCTCACCGTCACAAGCATAGTGCATGGAGTTGGAACTATCCTGCAGATGAGAAGACTGAGACACAGAGACAGTGAACTATTTGCTCACCGTCACACAGCTAGAAAGGGGCCGAGCCAGGCAATTTGGTTCTCAGAACTAGCACTCTGAACTGTTAAACTAGACTGAATATCAGCTGCTCTTTGATGTCTTTTTGGGGAGGAAGTGACGTGTGAGTGGGTCTATTTGGCTTAAAAGAAACTAGAGGAGCACAAATTGGGATGAGCTGTGACCCTGTCTTTTGAGGAGGTGCCCACTCCTGAGGTGAGCTCTCCCCGGTTTCACTTTGTCTCAAGTTTCGGTCCACACAGGACGGGCACTGACGGTGTGCCCATTCTCTGAGAGACACAGAGAGGCAGGCACTGCAGCGGACGTCTGCTGGAGCAGCTAGGGTGCACAGGTGCAAGCCCGCCAGAGGCAGGAACGGATGCTTGGGTGGCCACTTTCTTCTCAGCCAACAAAACCGAGGTGGTGGAAGGCTTGGCACCATCCTTCCGTTTCTAACTTCCTGCACGCCTTGTGTCTTTGCAAATCTTTCCTCCAGTCCAGGCTGGCCCTAAGATGCCTCACCTTCTCACCTCCCACGTCTCCACACACCTCCTCAAGTCTCCTTGTTTATGAAGATCACGGATCTGGTTCCAAATTAGAAGGAAGCCTTGGACAAATCTCAACTTCTCTGGCATGTGGTTAGAAGTGACCCATGGGCCATAACAATCCTCCCGTGGATATTTGGCTAGAACCTTTCGGTTGAAGAGGTGAAATGCCCTATACAGCAGTGGACAGAGACTTGGTTGGCTTGGAAGATCTCTGTGAAAATGTCAGCTATGACATCTATTAGCACTGGGGTTCTGGGTGGTGACTTACCCTCTTTAAACCTGAGTTTCCTTTCCCTACATACAATCCTTCACTTACCCTGATTGCCTTTAGGAGCCCTGCATGATCTAGGCCCTGCTAACGTCCCTGTCCTCATTTCTCACAGTTCCTCCATTAGTTAAGATGTTAATGGAGCAAGTAACAGATGAGCAGTGGCTTAAATCACAAGGATGTCTGCTGTTTACTTATTGGGGAAACTGGGGGTATATAATTCCAGGGTTACTCCAGCAGTGGCTTGATGTCCAGATGCTGGGTCCATGTCTGTCCAGTTCTCATGGCTTTCCACTTGTTGTTGCAAGACAGCTGTCACAGCTCCAGGCATTACACCCATATGTGACAGTGATGAGCTCTATTCATGTGCTTCTTTATTTTAATCTGAAGTTTCCCGGGAGACCTCTCCTGACATCTTTTCAAAAAGAGACTGTGTCATATGGCTACTCCAGCTGCAAGGGAGGCAGGTAAAGCACACATCTGGCTTTTCTTCTGTAGTATAAGGCTCATGAGGGAGATGTGGATTGCGAATGTCTGTCAGGTGGCCAAGCAACAGTGTCTGCTACATCTTCTAACCAAAATCCTGTCCCTCTAGCACACCAATCTGTTTAATGTTCCCCCAAATGAACATATAATTTCAGGTTTCTATATCATTTTATATGCTAACTCCCTGTGTCTTGAATGCCCTTCCTTCCCTTCTTCATCTGGTAAACCCCTGCTTAACTTCTAAGATTCAGCTCTGGGATGCCTTTGTTTAATATCACTTTTGCTCTCAAGTCTGGGTTAGACGGACCTCCCTTCTGTGGAAAGAAAGTGTCTCTTATTTAAGTCTGTATCCTGGAGTCTAGCACACAACCATATAAACAGATGTTCATTAAATGTTCATTGAATAAATAAAGGAGGATAAGTCACTACTTCACAGTTACTGTGAAGTTGAAAATTAGATAATGTATAAAAAATATATATTTTGTTAATAATAATTGACATAATGATATTAATAATTTCAACTGGCATTCTTTGTATACTTATGTGTCAGCCATTATTTTAAACATCTTAAAATCCTAACTCATTGAATCCTAACAAAAACCTTATGAAGTAGGCCAATTAGTTAGCGTAAGCTAGGTTTTGCTGAAGTAACAAACAATGCTTAAATCTCAGTGGTGTAACACATTAACTGCCATGACAGTTGTATTTAACACACTCTAGTTGTGACCCCAGGGCTGTGTGAAGCATATATAAAATCTTACTTGTTGGTGTTCTTATTGTTACAATTGATATTAACAATTTAATTCTAAAAACATGGATTAAATGAATAGAAGTCAATACTTCATTTCTCTATTTATGCTTACTTTTAAATTACACTCAGAGTTTTTATTCTATTTTCGTAATAAAACTCTGTGGCTCCATGGAAAATTTCTGATTTATTTGTGCGGCAGTCAATGTGTTAAAAACCAAACATTTATTTCCCACTCATGCTCAATGTCCTTTGTGAGTTGTGGGGATCTCTATTTATTGTGCTCACTTGGGAACCCAAGTTGACCGTCCTGTAGTTGCAACACCCAAGGCACATGGCCTACCCACTTGGGCAACATGGTGAGGAAAAGAGCATGGAGAACCCATGCTTCTGTCTAGAAGTGATGCACACCACTTCCCCTTTTGTTTCCTGGCCCAAGGCAAGTCACACAGTCATGCCAAAGTTCAAAAGAGCATGTATGACTGAGGAAGTTGTTGGTGAGCTCTAATAGTACCTGTCACATAGGTGCTCTTATTAGCTTTACTTAACAGGTGAAGAAACTGGAGCAGAGCATGGGGGTAAAGTAATTTGTTCAAGGTCACATAGCTGGTAAATGGTTGATGCAGGATTTAAACTTGGCCTTTGTGCTATAGGGCAGAGGTCATCAAACTTTTTCTGTAAAAGATCAGAGAGCAGATATTTTAGGTTTTATAGGCCATGTGATCTCTGTCACAGTGATACTCATCTCTAGTGTTGTAGCACAAAAGCAGCCACAGACAATATGTAAATGAACAGGCATGGCTGTGCTCCAATAAAACTTTATTTACAAAAATATGAGGTGGGCCAGATTTGGTTGGTGGGCCATGGTTTGCTGATACCAAAATGAGAGTCCTTGCTTATGACCTCAAGATTACCCTGTGCTTTGAAAGTTGTGAAATGATGAACAAATGTGAGTTATTACATCCATTTTCTACCAAATGTCTGCTACAATATTACCTCCCTAGCTAGTCAGAGTTAAATGATCTCACAGACTTTAATGGGTCACTGAGCTTTCATCTAGCCAAGGTTAAGGGTAACCAGCTTCTCTTTGGGGCCTGGCTAATTATTACCGTGCAAGTTTAAAGGGAATGACAGACAGGTAATTTTCTTACTAAAAACGACAACAGGAACCATACCAAGGACTAAGCAAGCCACTATTAAACCCCCATTAGCTGTGTGGGGTCATTTCTAATGGCACATTCACCGATGGGACAATTGTTCTGCTGGCCTCTGCTAACCAGCAATTGAAATCAATGGGAGGCTCTGGGCACCAAAGTAGGTTTTTTTCTGGGCCACCTAACCCAGACCTTGTTTTTCCAGCTGACACTCTGCCTATGTCAGCTAATTCCTGCTTTGGAAAATGCATTCCAGGGCTAATAAAGACTTTAAAGTCACACTATTTTCTCACCATGTTATTAAAACCCAAATGGCTTTGCTTATTCCTAACATGACCAGGAGATTCCCCGGCTGGCTTAGAAATTGCCCGAATGTCACAGAATCTGGGGCTCCAATTGGAAAGACAAGGCCTGGGGTTTGTTTTTTATTTTATTAAATTAATAATTTGTTTCCAAATGCTCCAAGTTCTGCAATGGCAAGGCAATGAGTTAGGGGTGATACAAGAAGCACATGAAGACCACAATTTGACTGCAAAGCACATATGTTTGGAAGCCTGTAAGGCGACATTCATCACGCCAATTACTCACTGGCTGTGGGGAGCTGGGCAAGCCGCTTCACCCCACGGCGCCTCTGTCTCTGTGTGTGCGCAATGGTGACAATGAGGCCAATTTCACAGCGCTGTCATGAGGGTGGCAATGTGTAGGTGCCCCCAAGGCCCTTCCTGGATTGCAGCTAACATGGAAGCAGAAAGGCCCTAGGTCTGGCCAAGCCAGAAATAGCTGAGAACTGGCTCTGAAAAACTGGCAGAATCAAACCCAAGCTGTGCTCCCCAGTGCTAATTGGGAATTAATCAGAAGAAACAATGACCAGCCGGAACAATTAGGAGAATGAGCTAATGGAACCTGCCCACCCCAAGCCTGTTCATTCTGGGATGGCAACTGGTCCTCCCCCAGGCTGGTCCCCAGCTGCCTCAAGGGAGGAGAGCTGCAGGGGCAGAGCTGCCTATCTTTATCTCCGCCATCAGTTCTCACGAATGCTGCACTGAGCTCACCAGAGCAGGCGGCCAGGGCCAGTGTCGGAGGCCTGGGGAGACCTGTGGGTGAGGCCAGCAAGGCAGGGTAGCAGGATGCGGAGCGGGGCCAGGTGTTGCACCCAGCCCAGCTCCTCAGCTGCAGAGCTGCAAGCAAGGTTTTGGAAGCATGAATGGAATCTCGGAGCTCATCTCGACTTTACACCCCCTTTTTTCAGATAAGAAAACTAAGGCCCAGAGACAGACGATTAGTGATTTGCCTAAGGTCATTGAGACCTCAGGACTGTGGCCAGGCTAGGAACTGAACTCAGAGCTCTTCTTACCGACCTGTCTACTTTGACATCCCTTTAGAATCGGGGTCGACACTGGAGTTGGAGAGGCTGGAGCGATGTTTGAACAGAGACGGGACAGTGTGAGGTCAAGGAAGCAAATGTCTAAGATTCTGTGCTAGATTAAAAGAAAAATCTTTCCCCACCATGATAATACCCCCACATTGGAATGAGGGACCCTCCCATTCCCTTTACTGCTAGACTTTATTCAAGTGACGTATCATCTCCACCCAGAGGGAAGGGCTAGGTGTGCGTCCAGAATATTGAACACAAACACTGTTTTTGCCTGGTGTGCTCTGTGGAAAATTTTCTAATCCTGGCCCTGCCATTTCCTGGCTGTGTGTCCTTGGGTAAGTTACTTCCACACACTTAGCTCCCGTATCCACACCGGCAAAACTGGGGGGTGGTAGAATTGAGACTCTTTTGTAAACTATACTCCGTTAGATGAATGGAAAGCTTTGACTGAGAAGATTTTATTTGAGGCAGAGAATTCTCAGTTAGTAGCAGGTGTCCCTGTTCCTTAAAAGAGGGGAGAGGGAAAAAAATGCCAGGCAGCCATCCTGCAGAGCCTGGAACCTCCTTCCTGTTTTAACAACCTCCCTGTAAACAGTCCAGGGGGTGGTAAAGTCTCCTTCACGGAAATCTGCAGCAAATTGCATTCCAGGCAGACTCACCAATCATTAGCCATGCGCTCTTGTTTATCCTGCCCCAGCCTGGAATTTGGCCTCTTACAAAATCCCAGCTGCAAAAGGAGAACAGGTTGGACCAAAACTGCTTGGTGAGTGAAGAAAGATTTCCAAGAGGATGGCTGGGGGATGTTTGCTAAACAGACATCAGGCCCAGGGCCCACTCACCCGGCCCCAGGCTGAAAGACCCAGCTGACTTTTCTGTTGACGTTGATTTGAGAGTCTGAGGCATGATCTGACCCCCGGAGAGGACAACTCCCAAATTCGGATAATCATCCAGGCCTGGCCAAAAGTCAGGTCTCCACTGCCAATGACGGTCACGTTGCCTTCCATTATTTGCCCTATGGAGGGATTGACATTTGCTGGGCACCTTCTGTGGCTCAGAGATTGTGTAATCTTCGTCATTTCCCTAGGAAGGTTTTACAGAAGCGTAAGTTGGGCTTCTGATCCATTGAGTCACTTGCCCAAGGTCACAGAGCTGGGAAGGTGGCATGGACAGGGGCAGCTGCTGTTTGTGTTGGCCGGCACACTTCCCCTCCTCTCGCCTTTCTTGGGATAACAGCCCCAGCTGCCTGTCCGTTGCGGCAGGGCACAAGACCCAGGTAAACCCACTCATGAGACCACACCCTCTTGGCAAAGTCAGAGAGGAGCATGTGACCCACCCAGCAGGGCAAGTCAGGCACTGCTTTAGACATCCATAAATACATTTATGCCTTGTGCGACGGTCTCAGGGTTTGTGTCCCCCAAAATGAGAATGTTGAAATCCTAATGCCCAAGGTGACAGTTTTTGGATGTGGGGCCTCTGAGAGGTGATTAGGTCATGAGGGCAGAGCGCTGATGAATGGGATTAGTGCCCTTACAAAAGGGACTCCAGAGAGCTGTCTCCCCCTCTTCCCACCATGTGGGGACACAGCAACCTGCAACCTGTAGCAACACATTGACACAGATCCCTACTTTACAGATGAACAAACTGAGGGTTGAGTTAGGTAACTTGTGGGAGCTCTCACAGATAGTCAGTGGAAGGGCTGGGATATGAACTGAGCAGTCTGGCTCCAGAGCCCACACTCTCCACCGCAGGGCTGGCCTGAGCCGGTCATGGTCTCTCTTTCTGTCCCACCGTACCACCTATCTTCTTCTCTTACGACACCTCCTCCTCCACTCTGCTCCTAGGTGTCATTTAAACAATCTAATAGGGCAAATCTGCTTCTCATAACTTCTGAATCACTCTCTGTCTCCTTCAGGATCAAGTTCAAGTACTTGGCCTATTTCTGGGTCCTCTCTGCCACCCTGTAAGCAGCTCAGCTACACACACGCATGTGCACACTCATGCACACACACACACACACATGCACCCAGGCCCTACCGGTGCAGACAGACCAAGCCACTCACCGTGTCTGCAAGATGTCAGCTTTCTAGGGCAGCACGGTGCCTGCAGACAATGCAAGCCACATATGTGATTTTAAATTTTCTAATGGACACATTAAAAAGGTAAAAAGAAAATGTTGAAAATCATTTTAGTAGCATATTCAATATATTTACAATATTAATACTTAACATGTAATCGATATAAAATAAATTACAATTGTGTTTCTTATTTTTGTTCTAAATTTTAGTGATCTAGTATGTATTTTACAGGTATGGGACATCTCGATTTGTAATAGCCACATGTTTCTAGTGGCTGCAGTATTGAACAGTGCAGCTTTCGAGCAAGGCCTCACCAAGTTTTTCAGGTCACAGCACACATAGGAAGTGACCATATTTGCATGGTATCCTGGGGCAAATGGTTGAGTCTGCTAGGGGCCAGAGGTCACAGGACAGCTACCCCAGTTTCCCTTCCCTCATCCTCCCAAACAAACCTCCTTCGGGGCTGAACATTCAGAGGCTTTTTTCATGTCAGGAAAAGGCATCCTGTCTGGGCATTTCAGCCCCATTGCCCTTGAAGGTAAAGCAGGATGCCCTTGTTCAGTGCACAGCCTGTACAACTATCTCAGAGGCCTGCCAAGTGATGAGGGATCAATTTCTGGGCACACTTATATCTGACCCCAGTATATAGGCTGGGAAGCTCTGTGCTGGAATTTCCAAGTTGGTTTTTTTTTTTTTTTTTGCCTTTCTTCCTTCTCTTCCTTGCTCCCCTTTACTGCCTTCTGCCAGGCACAGCCTGCCCTGTGGCCTCGTGAGCAGGACCTTAGGCCAGTGGTTCTCAAAGTGCAGTTCCCAGAACAGCAGCAGCAGTGCCTGGTGCCTGTTAGAAATGCACATTCTCAGGTCCCACCCCAGACCTACTGAATCAGGAACTGTGGGGTGGGTCCAGTGATGTGGCCAGGCCACAATACTGGCGCATGGCAGTACAGAGACAGGACGTGAACTGAGTTCTCTTGCCTCTGGAGACCATGGTCGTAACTGCTCAGCCATGAAACTGTCTTCTCCACTTCAGCCCTGCTGAGGGCTTGGAGACTTTGGCTTGAAAATAGCCTGTCATTCTCTCTCTCTCTCTCTCTCTCTCTCTCTCTCTCTCTCTCTCTCTCTCTCTCATTCATTCACTCACTCATGCTAGATTGAACTCCTAATCTGCGCCAGTTCCCGTCTTAGGCACTGGAGCTAGAGAGATTATTAACATTTGGTCCTCAGTCATAGGAACTCATGGGACAGTTGACTTGGGCCACAGGGAGGCAGGACAAACCAGGGAGAGTTTGCACTGAGGTGAACTGAAGGCAACAGAATAATTGGGAATTCGGTAGTGATGGGGTTTCTTGGTAGGAACATGTGTGTTTGGATTTTCAGGATGGTATTGATTATGATTCAACTCCCCTCTTCTGCTTGTAACCATTTCTTCGCCATTGACTTCCCTGGAAGAAAAACTTTCATTTTATTGTTTTGGATACTAACTTGGCCTCACTTCCTTTACTTATCAGCTGAATTCTGATAGGGCAAAGTGGAGTAATTTTCCTGGAGCCACTTTTTTGGGGTGAGGACGTTGTGATACCATGGGAAACAGGAAGTGATTATATGTCACAGGTTTGTGGGTTTGGATATACGTGCAACCTAGTGGTCCACTTGGGCGTCTCTGCTTGTTGGGGATAGGTCAGCATTGTATCTGTTAGCAATGCCTTTGGATGCAAGCAACTGAAAACATGATCCAGTGGTTTAATCTCCTTATTTTTTATAAGAAGTCTGGAATGAGCAGATGATAGCTTTGGTGTAGCAGCTTACTCATGACAGGGCTTGCTAAAGACTCCAATTCCCTTGGCCTCTTCTCTCACATTTGTCCCTCAGAATCACATTATGCCACCATAGCTCCAGAAATAAAGTCTGTGTCTAAGGTAGAGGGAGGCGGGGGAAGGGGTTATTGCAGCCAGGTCTATCTTTTCTTTTTGTTTCAGGTGCTATGGTTTGAATATGTTCCTCAGATTTCATGTATTGGAAACTTAATCCTCAAATTCATATGTTGATTGGGGGTGGGGTCTTTTGGAGGTAATTAGGATTGATAATGTCTAATCCTAACTGTAGCTGTTGGTGTCAGGGTGGGTGGGAGACCTGACTTTTGGCCAGGGCTAGATGATTATCCAAGTTTGGGAGTCAGACCCCTCTTTGGGGGTCAGATCATACCTGAGACTTTCAAATCAACATCAACAGAGAAGTCAGCTGGGACTTTCAGCCTGGGGCTGGGTGAGTGGGCCCAGGCCTGGTGTCTGTTTAGCAAACATCCCTCATCATGGGACCAGTGGTTTTATAAGGAAAGGAAGAGTGACCGGAACACACACACAAGCTTTTTCCCTCTCCCCATGTGATGCCCTCCAGCATGTTTTGACTCACAAAGAAGGCCCTCACCGGATGCTGGAGCCACGCTTTTAGACTTCCCAGCCTCCAGAATCGTGGGCTAAATAAACTTTTCTTTATAAATTACCCAGTATGTGGTACTCTGATATAGCAACAAGAAGCAGACTAAGACACTAGGTAAGGAAAAGCTTTCCTAGGAGCCCCCACAACAGGCTCCTTCAGCCTTATTGGTCACAACTGTGTCACATGGCCTCAAGGCATGCTGGGGAAATACTTGTCACAATCGGCTCAGGCTCATAGTGATTTCTCACTGAGGCTGGGCACGGTTCTGTTGGCAAGAAAAGGGGAGAAGGGGCAATAGGCAGGAAACTAACAGTGTGTTCTACAGTCATGAGCACCATCTCCACTATTATTGTCTTCATCCTCCCTGACACCATCACAGCTAATATTTAATGCTATTTGCCATGTGTGGGTCCCAACAGTAAGTGTTTTACAGGTATTTCCTCATGGAATTCTCAGAACAATCCTAGGAAGTTAGTGTTCTTATTACTCCATCTTGGAGATAAAGGAGGGGGATTAAGAGAAGTCAAGTGATCTGCCCAATACCACTCAGGCCCTAAGTGGGAGAAATGGAATTTGGAGCCAGGCTCTATGTTGCCAGAGCCCCTACCATTTACTACTTCAAGAGACTGTCCCCAGAGATATGGGCATTTCTGCGCTGGAGCAACCTAGTGTCACAGGCTTGAAAACCCATAGCCCGTCTACACCCGTGTTTGTGATTTGTCCAGGGCCATGTCCTCATGGTCCACAGTGTCCTGAGCTCCTCCACGCTGGTCTGATGCCTATTTCATATCCATGTGGACTGGAAACTGAGCCTCAGTATTGGTTTCCACAAAATATTAACTGACATCAAGCAGTTAGTTACTGAGTAGCTCTTACTGGATATTTAGGGTGTCAAAGGAAGGAGGGTCACCTCAAAGCATACAGCCTTCTTCCATCTTGCTGGCTATTAGGTTGTCTCCTCCCTTCTACTATCTGTTTACTGCCTCCTCCCTTCCCAGAACTCCCCAGGAATTCCAAATTCTTTTCCCTCTGTGATGCAAAGTAGTTGGGCATCTTCTCCCAAGCATGGGTGGCATGAAGTAGCTGTTGGTGTCAGGGTGGGTGGCAGCTTATGAGAGCACAAGTCCTCTGCATTCTTGCTGGTGTCCATCCTGCTGTGGGCCACCTGTTCTAGTCCAGTGCCTCAACTTGTGCCTGCTGAGGGTGACTGGCCTCAACCAGCCTTTAGGGCACCGTGTGACTAGCCATTGCTGAAGTCTATGGTCCCAGATGTTGGTCTCTGGCTCTAAAGTCTACTCACTACTAGCACCTCTCAGTGTCTCAGTGTCCCTTACTGGGGCCCCTGGGAACCTGCAGCAAACTAGCACCCTGCATGCTGCCTGGAGCTTGTTTATCCAGCTGCTCCCTTCTGCAAAGGTTGCGTGCGTGTTGTCCCTACACTGGCTGGACATGGCCTTGCGCAGCACTCCCCTGCCGCTGCACCGCCTGCTCACCATGCTCCCCTCACCCCTTGCCCTGACTCATGTTCTCAAGACTCTGTTTCTCTGGATGTTCCCACCACGCTGTCCTCCAGGGCTCCTCCCTGGTCTGGGAAACCCAGCTTCACATGTGGTTGGTCTCTTCCTTCCACCCCCATCTTATTCTTCGCAGAACAATGCCAGGGGAGCAGGAGGAGCAGGGGGAGCAGGAGCAGCAGGGTACCCCTTCCTCACCTCCTGAGCAGCTCAGGACATCCTTAAAGTGGGATCCTCTCCTCCATCCTAGGGGCCTTCGCCCTGCCCCTGCCCCAGGGACGAGATGGGCAAGCTTAGGCAAACAGCAACAGCAACCAGCAACCAGCAACCTGCCAGTCGACAATGGAAGATCCACAAATGCTATTCCAGCTTCAGTTGCTTTTCCAAACCCTTCAAAGCTTGGAAGAAATGCTCAGCAGAACATATGGTGCCTGTTTAACAGTTCCCACCCTCCCAAAAAGGCAGTCAGGGCTGGAGATGCCAACTTTTCCCCTGTTAGATACATTCAGTGGTGATTATTATGATGTTAATTATTTATGTAGTCAGTCAGGGAAGAGAGGTAAAATATAAACAACGCAATTAAGAAATGCAATTAGTGTCAGCACGTAGGCCTCCTCCTCTTCCTGCATCTCAGTGAGACAAACCCCTCCCGAACCCTAGACTGGCTGCAGTCACAACTTCCTGCTCTCTCCTGCCCTTGTATCCATCCAAGATAGTCATTTTAATTCAATTTCCCCTGCCAAACAGCTCATCAAAGAAATGGAAATTAAAACAACGTTGAAGCACCAATTTTATGTATTCTGACAAAATACATGAAAATTATGATAACATCCAGTGTATGAACCCTTTGACAACAAGTTGGCAGTGAGTTGCAAGGTCTATTGAAAAACGTTCATACCCTTTGACCTAGAATTTATCCTACAGAAATAATTCCTGAAAGGAAAAAGTGTCACATGCATGTTCATTGTAGCTATATCTATAATAGCTCCAAATTGGTAACCTACAAATCAAATGACAGGGGAGAGGGGAAGGAAAATACAGTACCTTGAAGCAGTGTAATATTATGCAGTCATTAAAAATGACAGGAAGATTATGTAGCAGCGTCAAAAGTGCTTGTAATTTGATGTTCAGTTTAAAAAGGCAGAATACCTAATTATCTCTCTGCAAGTTCTCCCAAGCGCTCCATGGCCTTGTTAACCAAATCCTGACTTGTCTGCTCATTCCTTCTACCCTCCTGGTCCAGCTCAGTGCAGGCCTCACCATGCTAGCACACACGTGGTGCAAGTCCTTCATACCCAGCACACTTGTCTGTTACGTGCCCACCTCCAGTCCCAGAGGACGCATTTTTGGAGGACAGTCACCCTATCGTATCCCCTGCTATCTGGCACTTAATGAAAGCTTACTAAACTTTTGTTGAATTAGAGAATCAGTGACAATAATTTTGGCTACTGTTCATTGAGCACCTACTACGCAGTAGGCATTGTGATTGCCATTTCCCATATATTATTTAACATTTTTTTATTCTGAAATAATCCTACAAAGTTGATACTGTTATTATCCTCTTTGTACAGATGAAAACTGGAGCTCAGAGAAGTTGTCTCACACCCAAGGCTGTGCATTTGTTAAGACAGGGTGGAGGGACAGGATTTGAATCCAAGTCTGTCTGACTTCAGATCCGACGTTCTGTTCATCTCAAGATACACGTATGTGTGTGTGTGTGTTGAGAGAGGAGGAGGAGAGAGAGAGAGACAGAGAAAAAGAAAGAGAGAGAGAGAGAGATAGTACTGCCTAAGATGATACAGATAGTCAGAAGAAAACATGGAAAAATAAAAATGGATGATTTGTTTAGCTGGTAAGGAGTAAGATGGTGGGTGGGTGATTTCTTTTTTCTGTTCTGTTTTTCTTTAACTGTTAAGGTGGTTTGAAGAAGAGAGGAGTTCCCTGGGTTCCATGTCCTTCTGAGGTTAAGTGTTCTCTTACAGGGAGGCAAACCATGTTGGTCAGCTCACTCCTTTTCTGCCTATCTGTCAGGGCCCAGGAGACATTCAGTTCCAGAGACACAATTCTATGCAAGACCCGGGCCGGTGGAGCGGAAGGTGTCTGCTACAGCGTGGCGTGCTGCTGAGCAGCCTGGCTCCCCGGCCCGCGGCGCGGGGACAGTCATTGCCCCCCATGCTTGTCGTTCTGTTCTCACTGCCTTCGCAGAAGCTGCACAGCTGCTGTTCCAGCTCCCATCTCACTGCAGGGCTGCAGGAGCTCCGCTGAGGCAGGGGTACATGCAGGAGTGGGTGGGAGCAAATGCCATGGCCACCACATCCATGGAAATCCTGAGATTTAGAAAGCTGATATTATCTCTAAGTGAATTGAGATAGAATTCAAAGAAATATTCATCACACTGGGTTAAGCTTAAGTCTCATTACTATACCACTCTGCCTGTGTGTTATGAATTAATATTTTTAATAAATCCTATAATTATCTTGTGAATAGCACATAATTATATTGCTCTGTAATTTTTTTTCAATGTTCAAAGTATGAATTTGGTAAATGTAAATGTTTAAATATACCTTAATTTTCCTAAATTTTGTTTCAGGATGTCTTCATTTAAAATATATATATACTCCAAAAAACCTCAAAAAACTGAAGTGGCCCTGGCCCCTTTCACTCTCTGAGAAACCCAGGCCCCTGGTGTCTGAGCTCTTATGAGACAGAGACAAGTTGCTTAGTCTCACCATGTTATGGAGTGTTCAGTGTGCTTGGAGACAGAGCTTATTATTTATATTGAAAATAAACTAAATAGGGCAAAAGCAGAAAATAAAACTAAATGAAGCAAAATCTAGGTCTTTAAAAGGGCAGTGGGGAACTTCCATTTCAAAATGGAAATCACACCCATTCATTTATATCTTCTTCTTCCCCAAACCCCATTAAAATGAAAATGGAATAAAAATATTTAAATTTTCAAAGACAAAGAGAAAAGGAGATTTATTATGTCTACTAATTTTTAGAAAAGGAAATCAGATGGATGATTAGTAATCCTTTGCCAACTGGAGAAAGCTTTAGTCTAAGCTTATAAGAGAGAAGCCAGAGGACCCTAGAACATCTTGGGAATTGTAGACACCAGGTATCCCTGAGGTGGGATGAGGAGTAGGGCTAAAAACAGTAGAAGTGGTTAGAAAAGCACCACCGCCATCACCATCATCACCACCACCACCACCATAACCACCATTACCACCCCCACTACCACCATCATCACCACCACCACCACTGCCACCACCATCACTGCCACAATCACCACTACCACCCCTAACATTGCCACCACCACCATCACCACTACCATCAATACCACCACAAT
>CAUYRT010102553.1:0-81763 GCA_963574885.1 Lepilemur ruficaudatus
AGACCTCATCTTTACTAAAAACAGAAAATTTGGCTGGGCATGGTGGCATGCCTGTAATCGCAGCTATTCGGGAGGCTGAGGCAGGAGAATCGCTTGAGCCCAGGAGCAGAGCTAGGCTGACGCCACAGCACTCTAGCCTGGGCAACATAGCAAGAATCTTTATAAAAAAAAAAAAAAATAGCAAAGAACATTTAGCAAGTGCATTTAATATATATAGTCTAGTTGGAAGTTCCTCAACTGATACTTCTGATACCTCCATTAATAAAGGTTGACATCACTGATTACAGTTTTGAAGTTTAAACTATGTAACTTATTAAAATTTAAAACAATTTTTCATACTGGTAGTTTTAATAGCAAAAATGGCACTTATGCAAATATAAAATTCTCAAATACTTTGCTGGCTTTTGGTATATTTTGCATACAGAACATCAGGCTGATCAAGATAAACTGTATGTCCTAGAAATTGATCCAATTGCTGCATCTTCTATCATTTTCAGAGGATATCCAACCCACCTCCCACATAGCAGTGGAAAGGAGAGATAAAAGAACCCAGCCCCACGGTGCCATCCCCTACAGCAGCCCCATAGTGCTTTCCTCAGGAAACAGCACCAGCATCCAACAGATCTCATAGGTTATTTTCTGTATTTGGTTATCTACAATCTGATTTCTGTCGATGAACTCATCCCACATCACTCTGACGTGCTCTGATCAGGAACAACTCAACACCTACGATGAGGGCTAAAAGGTTCAAGGCATCCTAGGCAACCATGGAGAACATATAGAGGAGCAAGAACACAGTCTGCCTTCCAGGGCTTTACAGTTCAGGGGTGGAGGGATGTGTGTGTGTGTGTGCGCGTGTGTGTGTGTGTGTGTGTGTGTCCACCTGTTCACACATGCACCTGGGGGTTCAAATGAGGGGGAGAGATCATCCAAATAAAGGAGTCAGTAAAAGGGCTTCGAGATGGTGTTTCAGGAGCCAGTTAAGAAGGGTTGATAATTTAGCACATAGAGAGGGGAAACAGGGAAGGCATTTCAATAAAAGCAACCAGTATGAGCTAAACTGAGGATATAGAAAAATGCAGGGCATTTTTGGAAAATCATAAGCAGTCGAGCTGGGTTAGAGCACAGAAATTGTATATGAGAATTGTGAGAACTAAGAAGAAATAAAGAGGGGAGAACCAAGTCATCGATGACCCTGAGTGCCAAAAAGGTAATGTTCAAAGAGGTAAATTTCAAAGAGATTTAATTCAGAGAAATCACTGAAGTTTTGGAGCAAGAAAGTGATAAAATCAGAAATGCACCTTAGAGATGGAATGGATTACATAGAGAATCATGCAGAAGCATATAGTACAGAGTGGTGTTACAAAATGTAAGAAAAATCAGGGAAAGGGCCAATTAGAAATGTTCTCTAGGCTGGGCATTGTGGCTCACGCCCATAATCCCAGCACTTTGGGAGGCCAAAGCAGGAGGATGGCTTGAGGCTAGGAGTTTGAGACCAGCCAACTCAACATAATGAGACCCCCATCTCTAAAAAAAATATAAAAAAACATTAACTGGGCATGGTGGCACACTCCTATAGTCCTAGCTACTTGGGAGGCTAAGCCAGGAGGACTGCTTAAGCCTGGGAGGTAGAGGTTGCAGTGAGCTGTGATCACACTACTGCACTCCAACCCAGGTGACTGAGCGAGATCCTATCTTTAAAAAAAAAAAAAGTAAAAAGAAAAGAAATATACTTAGTATCTCAACTAGAAATAGCAAGTCTGAACTAGAGAATGGCAATAATAGCAAAAAAGAAATGTGGGAAACATTTTATCCCATGAAATCTCAATGATGTGGGGCTACCTGGATATAGGGGGGAAGGAAAAGTCCAAGTAAATTTCTATGTTGATAATTGAGAGACAGAAAAGAAATAAAGTATTCAAGAGCAGATTGCTTTGTAAATAAACAGATGACTGGATAAATCTTGAATATGGTGACTGGGTTGAATTATGTTCCCCCTACCCCCACCCAAAAAAGATATGTTGAAGTCCTAACCCCTCTTACCTCAAAATTCGACCCTATTTGGAAATAGCGTAGTTCAGCAGATGGAATTAATTAAAACACAGGGTCATAATGGATTAGGTGGGCCCTTAATCCAACATGAGAGGTGCGCTTATAAGGAGAGAGACACACAGGGAGGGGTGCCATGTGGAGACTCAGACACACAGAGGGAAGACGGCCATGGATGGTAGAGGCAGACTCAAGCGCTGCGGCTGAAAACCGAGGAACACCCAAGATTGCTGGCCGACACCAGAAGCTAGAAGAGGCAAGGAAGGATCTTTCCCTACGGCCCTGCCAACACCTTGCTTTAGGACTTCTGGTCTCTAGAACTGTGAGACAATAAATTTCTGTTGCTTTAAGCCACCAATTTGTGTTACTTTGTTACAGCAGCCCTAGGAAATTAATACAGTGATATTTTAAAAATACTATTTACTGGAGTTTTTCTTTTTCTGTTTACAAAACAGTCAACTATAATCTCTCCACCCAAGAATAACTGCTGATGATGGGTGTAGATCTATCCAGATCTGGGGGGAGGGTGATTTTATTATAAAAATGGAATTTACATTGTTCATGCTATTTTATATCCATATAGTCTTATTTACCGGACTGCTAGTATTATATCACATGGACATCCCATAGTTTATTCAATTTCCTACCGATGGGCATATTTAGCATCTATGAGGCATTGACTTAGAAATGTGTTCAACCAACCTCTATGCCAAAAAGAAATGGCATGGTCAGGTAGCCATACACTCGCTATCCACATTTCCTCAAATTTCCCATAAGAACATGGAGCACATTTAGATATTTACCTTTATCATAAACTTTCTTCACATTCAAAAGAGAGCATTGAATCAAGAGTGCCTGAGAGGGTCCTTCATGGACATCTAGTCTAGGGCAACATGAGAACCAGGAAGTTAGGGTGTCCTGCCCAAAGTCAGAGGACAACCACCAGGACAGGAATCCAGGCTCATTTCCAACACTATTACTGCTCAATGTGGTACTGCTCAATTGTACTTTTTGTTGTACAATTGTACAATTTTATTGTACTGCTCAATAAAAACAATGCTGTTTTTATGACATAGGAATCATTTTAAGAAACAGGTGTGCACTTCCTTTCAAGCTTCTAGATAAAATATAAACCTTCACTGGAAATCTGTCTCTGTTTAACTAACTATTGAAAAAACTGTAAATATTCTATCAAAATTCCACCACTAGCAGTTTCACTACCAGTGAAAGTAGTTGTCTTCAGATAACATGTCTTTTCCTCAATGGCACTGAGTCAATCTCGGATAGCTTAAGAAAAAATATATATTAAATTCCAAACACAGGCATTATTCGGAATGCCTACTGATAAGTGACTTTTGCAGTTCTTCATGAAAGTTTTCCAAGTTATTCAAATCCCCGTAGTTGTAAAATGTAAAGTTGTACCTTGTACTCTGCCACAGAAATAACAAAAAGCTGCTGTTATAAGGGAGGATCAAGTAATTATTTTTAAATATCATATATTTTCTTCAATTGATCCAAAAAATGTTTACTTTTTAAAAATAAGATGATGATACTGACATGAGTTATCTTTTAGTTTACTCTTCTCTGATGGATGCCCTGAGTCATTGGCAGCTTTTGGACACACACATTGGCCTTTCTCACTTGAAACAGATCTATAATTCTTATTGTGAATGCAAGTCACTTTATTATGAAGTAAGTATTTTTTCCTAATGCAGGAAAATGGGAGGTGGCACTATTGTGGCTATTAAAAAAAAAAAAGAAAAATGCTATAAAAATGAAGGTAGTTTTTAAAAAATGATCATGAACTACTCCTAAAATAAAAAATAAACTTTCATCTTGTGCCCTTTGACAAAAACATACCCAAACAGGCGCTAACAGTTCAGAGTGATCTAAAAATCACTAAGATTCGTTTTCTACTGTAACAAAAAGGTGTTATTTTTAGCACCTAAGAGCCAGAATCATCAATAATTGGCATTCTGATTTGAAAGTCACCAGGAATTGTTTATTTGTGTGATCTCTGATCAATTCCCTGCCAAGTCCAGTTTGTTTCCCTGTCCTTCAACCACATTAGTGCCTATCCCATTTTCTAAGATAGAGACTATATTTTATCATGAAGGCAAAATGTTCTTAGGAAACAACTGAATTTTTGTTTTGGTACCAATTCCTGTTTCTTTTGCATCTAATAAAGATGATGTGTTTTCTCATTCTTTCTTTCATCTAATACATAACAAAAGAATAGTTTGCCCTTTTTGATATATTTCACCTTCTAGGCACCAAGTTTCCTGGTTTTATTCTCACATGCCATCACTGAAATGCCTTATTTCAGGTTTAATACTTACTCTAATACTTTAATACTTACTCATTTCAAATCTGTAGCTACCCAGCTTTCATCCTGTTCCCCTTGTCCTCTTGCCACCCTAACAAGTATTGTCGTTTAAAAAAAAAAATCCAATTTTCATGTGCCCTTCCACTTACAGGTCATATTCTTATAATATATTTAAGTTTACTGAAGTTGACTTTCCTGAAATTCATTTTCTGTAGGTTGCTATTTTCACTTCTTTGCTAGTCTTTGTGTAAATTTCTTTCAATGCATTTCTTAATTAACTTGAGTGTTCATTCAAGAAATAGCTTTGGTATACAGGTCAAAAGTTGGAAGTAGCTAAATACCAGCACAATCTCACCTCCCTTTTTGCTATCTCTATTTCGTCTCTCTCCCCAGACCCTACTGACAAGTATTTCTACCTGACCATGTTCCAAATAGCCTCTCCAACTTTTAAATCCATGAACTGTGCTATAAGTCTCATTAAATATATAGTTTTGTCCAATATGCACTTACAGTAAGTCCTCACTTAATGCCGCCAATAGATTCTTGGAAACTGAGACTTTAAGCAAAATGACATCAACAAAACCAATTTTTACCGTAGGCTAATTGATATAAACAAGAGTTAAGTTCCCATGGTGTATTTCTGGTCACAAAACATCACCAAACTTCTAAATAAAGACCTAAAACACTTCTAATGTTAAATATTGAAATAAATGTGGGCTACATAAACATTTAAGAAAGATAAATAAAAACAAGGAAGATAATTATTTACCCAATTTTTGGTGAATCAGTGAGTGACACTGGTCACAGCAGTGGTGGGTGAAATCAAGGCATAGACGTTTGCAAAGCAAAATTGGTAGAAGCAACTCTTCCCACCAAAAAATTCCAAAACAAACAATAACACGTATAACGTGCTTGTTGAGCACTTTTGTACTGTATTGTTTATTGTTGTACATTTGCATGATTGTCATATGCTGAACAAATTTTTATTTTTCAATCATTTGTATTCATTCATTCATTTGCCAACCCACTTACTCCAGTTCAGGTTGGCGGGTGACCAGAGCCTCTCCCAGCAGCTCAGGATACAAGGTGGGAACCTACCTGGACAGGATGCATCCCATCATCCCAGGGTGCACTCACACACACACACCCACAATCACTCTGACTGGGCCCCTGCAGACACGCCAAGTCACTGAACATGAACAGCTTTGGGATGTGGGAGGAAACTGGAATGCCCAGAGAAAACCCATGCAGACATGGGGAGAACGTGCAAAGTCCACATAGGCAGCGGCCCCCGCTGTGAATCGATTTTTTTTTTCTCATCAACACGCTAATGAAATGACATTGAGCAAAATGACATTGAATGAAGTGATTTATTTGAGGAACTGCTATAGAATGACGGCTAGTGAGTCTTTAATCTCATGATATGACTTCTTATCATGAGAGCTAAAACCTGGCAAACTTTGCAAGGGATAGTTAATAAGCTGGTCAAAGGGCAGGTTAGCTGTGATTTGAACGATTTGGGGTAACCTGAAAACTACAGGGTAACATGGGAAAAAAAACAACACAGCCTTATTAGTGAAAGTGGATCATGGTTGGGCACAGTGGCTCTCACACTTATAATACCAACACTTTGGGAGGCCGAGGTGGAAGGATCACTTGAAGACAGGAGTTGGAGACCAGGCCAGACAACAGAGCGAGACCCATCTCTACAAAAAATTTAAAAATTAGCTGGGCATGGTGGCTCATGAATATAGTCCCAGATACTTGAGAGCCTGAGGTAGGAGGATCACTTGAGCCTAGGAGTTCGAGGCTGCAGTGAGCTGTGATTGTGCCACTGCACTCTAGCCTGGGCGACGACAGATTGAGACCCCTGTCTCAAAAAAAAGAAAAAGAAAGTGGATTTGTTATGAATGACACTCCCTACAATGATTACTAAGTCAATCCTTCATTATGTGCTCTGTTGATCACTATCAAGAATGACAAAACATGTTTGCATCCTTTTCAGTTAAAACACATGGCAGTACCGAAATTTGAGAAAATTAAAGTTTGACTTTTAAAAGATTCCTCAACCATACTTAATCACTTTGTTGGCTTTTCTTAATCTTTCTACATCTCGATTCCTTATCTGGAAAATACAATGAACTTTCCCTGTGTTGTCGAGGATGGATGGTACAACAACCTTCCTTTGCAGTTTGATTCTCCCAGTCGATATCACCTTCTGCCTGATAAATTGTTCAAGTCCATTTAACAATCCAACACTAGCTAACACAATTGTTTCCTTATTAAAGGTATTAAGCCCTATGTTCTCTGAATTTTCTTAAATAACTTTAAACCATAACATACTTGAAAAACAACTTTTCCAAGAAATTTATTCTCAAAGTGACTACACCTGGATATGAATTCATTTATAAAATTGCTTTTGTTCCAGGCTTACATGAGAGTCCTGGGAACCAGGATCAAACAGGAATGAGAAGACTGAGACATCATCTTCGTGACATGATTTATAACTACATCTTGAAACAATCCAAATATATATTAGGAAGCATCTATCAAAAGTTTCTGTTCAGTTTCTTTGAACATCAGGGTTTTCTAATGTATTTAAATATTTTACTTTTTAAAAAGAATTGTATTTGTAACAATATCAAGACCACATCTAGTCCATAAAGTACCCAAATTGAGATATTTTTCTACGTTGACTATTTGATAGGGACAACCTGACGAAGAGCTTGGATCCCTAGAGCCACCACCATCAGGACTCACCAAATTAGGGTTGTTTCCTAATTGGGATGGGAATCTTCTATGCATTGAATAAAAGTGATGAGTGCTTTTCCATGTGTGGGGATTGCCAGCTTCACAAAATTATGCAGGTAATGGGTTATTACATTTATGTATCAAAATTTCGGCCACTGATATTTCTAATAACTATTTTTCATAATATATTTAGTAATCTTAATACAATCTAAGAATGGGCCTCTGATATTAAATATGTTCTAGTAAACTAGAAGACATACTTGAGTAAAAATTATAAATATGTTATACACCAGATTTTAACATAAATTATTATCAGTTCTCATAACCACTCTGCCAAACAGATTATTTTATCCTCTGTGAACTAATGAAGAAATAGAGGCTTATAAATTAAACTATCTTGCTAAATTCATACGGTTAGTAACTGCAGACGTGGAATTTGAACCCCACGGTGTCTGATTTCAAAGCTTTTCACTATAGCACGCTGCCTTTATTTTCAATTATGTTTAGGATTCCCCAAGTTAATGAAAGACACACATACCATAAATTAAAATCAACAGTACATTGAAAACCTGATTTTAACTAACAGCTTTTGGGCAACACATTTTCCAAGCGTTAATAAGAAACACATTGACTCATCTCACTTCTGTTTCATCCAGTGCTCTCCCTCTACCACCCAAGCCAATCAGGACGTGGGTAAGCCCCGACAGGAACAGAAGGTAGACAGCAGCCAGGGACAGAAGAGAAACAGAGGCCCTGAATTATCCATGCACCAGGTAACCATCTCCCAAACAATCACGAGTAAACTGAATTAAATGGTTTGTTTGGAGCATGGCTAGAAAGGGAAAACAATTCATTTTTAATTAGAAAGAACAGTCTTTATTATTTTTTCGGTAAATGGTAATCATTTACTGAAAAAGGGAAAAATGATCTCACGTACTTAAATCATACCATTATTTTTAGACATCTCAACGTAAATAATTTAGAAATTCGATTCTAATTACTTGTAATAAACCACTTACAAGTATTTAAGGTTACTCTTGAAACTACCTTGTCTGCTTAAAATATGTAGCATACATTTATATTTTTGTCTGCCTACAAAAATTATATTTAAATATGTTTTTAACAGACAAGGGAGCTTTAAGACTGTATATCAGATCACTTGCCGAAATATACAGTGATGAAGGGACATTTACATTTCATTAATTTTTACTCCAAGTTTTTGTTTTGATCTGTCAAAAAAGTTTTTGGGAGCTCAGTAGATTTTGAGAGCCCATCATCTTATTTCACAGTGATATTAGCTTCATTATGCAATGATAGTGAGGCATTCAATGACTGCTATCAATAGGATCTGTGTTCATCCACAGAGTCATTTCAAATGAAGTGAAAAACATTTGCAGACTACATTATGTTATGATAGTGAATGATTTTAAAAGATGTCAAGTTCTGCTAAAGGAGTTTTATATGAAATAGCATTTACATTAGAGAAAGGTTGGGGGGGTAAAAGATATAAGTCATCAGAATTTCACTTATTTTTAAATACAATTAAGCTCCCAGAAAGCACCAGCACTGAAATGTCTTTTTTTAAAGACATTACTGAAATATCATATTACTGTTTCTTAATTTTCTAATGCATCCCTGAAAATGAGTTCACTTTAATAAGCGGGAGGATTGGTGAAGAAAAACAGGCTATAAGCACAAAAGAAAGATAAAATACATAATTGCACTAATTGTATTTTCGTGATATACCATAGTTTCTGACATACATTTACCACATTTAGAAACTTCTAAAATAATTCAATGACAAGATGTGTTCACGTGCATCAGAATTGCCCATAGGTACCGTTTACACACCTTTTTGCCACAGGGAAATGGAAGTACAATGTATACCCTTCCAGTTGTGCAAAGTATAATCCATGGGTTTGTGAATATTGCATTAATAATATATTGAATGTAATACCGTCCGTTTACATTTAGGTTGAGGACTGAAATACCTGCCTTAGGAGTCATTGACTTGGTACCAGATTCATTTCAATCAGTCTTATTTCACCTTCGCTAATCTCGGAATTTGGATGCAAGATAATAAATTATTACTTCTTTGGAAAAAGTGTTTTCTAGGAGAAAGATCTATCCAAAAGTGCCAAATGACAATGTTTAAAAATAGGTAAGAAAAAATGTGTAATTATCTTCATATATTTTTTATAAAATACATTCTTTTGTTAAAAGTGACCCAAACACTACTTTTAATGGGAACTGATAACTATATTGACCTATGCTGTACTTTCATTTATTTTTAGCGTACTAATGAATGAAAATAAGAATGGAAAATACTCATTTCCTCAAGCTCAAAATACAGTTGACCCTTGAACAACATGGGGATTAAGGTACAAACCCCTGCACAGTTGAAAATCCACATATAACTTTGACTCCCCATCGCTTCTCGGCCTTTTGGCTAATATCAAGTGTATAACTTTGACTCCCCAAAAACTTAACTACTGATAGCCTACTGTTGACCAGAAGCCTTACCAATAACATACAGTTGATGAACACATTTTATATATGTATTATATACCGTATTCTTACAATAAAGAAGTTAGAGAAAAAACATGTTAAGAAAATCATAAGAGAAAGCACACTTATTATCCATTAAGTGGAAATGAACCAGCACAAAGTCATAAAGGTCTTTACCCTCGTTGTCTTTTTCTTTTTCGAGACAGGGTCTCACTCTGTCACCCAGAATCTAGTGGAGTGGCCTGATCACAGCTCACCACAACCTCAAACTCCTGGCCTCAAGCGATCCTCCTACCTCAGCCTCCCAAGTAGCTAGGACTACAGACACGTGACAACACACTTGGCTGCCCTCCTTGTCTTCACGTTGAGTAGGCTGAGGAGGAGGAGGAGGAAGAGAAGAGGTTGGTCTTGTTGTCTCAAGAGTGGCAGAGGTGGAAGAGGTGGAGGAGGTGGAAGGGGAGGCAGAAGAGGCAGGCACACTTGATGTAACTATACAGAAATACATTGTAATTTCTGTATGACTTTTTGCTTTTTCATTTTTCTTAAAAATCTTTCCCAATCCTTCCACCATTTGCTTTAGTTTCAGTGCCCAGATCGTAAAGGGATCCATGTCCTAAAAGAAGTCAAAAGCAGTCTTGAATAACCAGAATTCTGCCAGATTGTCTAATGTCAACCTGTTTTCTGCCAATGCTTCTTCTATGTCTTCTTCCTCATTATCTGGCACTGCTTCAGAAGCTCTCAGCTCCATTAATTCATGGTCTATTAATTCCTCTGTTGTGGTGTCTATTAGCTCTTAAATTTCTCCAAGATTCATATATTGAATCTTTTTTTTTTTTTTTTGCCATATTCACAATCTCTTTCATGATACTCTTTTATTAGCTCGGTTGTCAATCCTGTGAAGTCATGCACAACATCTGGACACAGTTTTCTCCAGCAGGAATTTATTGTTTGGGGCTTGATGGCTTTCATGGCTTTTTCTGTAACAAAGATGGCATCTGTCCAAGTTTTCATGATGCTGTCTCTAGGGGAGTTCTCTTCCATAGCATTGACAATCCTTTCCAAAGTGCCATATGTAATGAGCCTTAAAGGTCCTTATGACTTTGAGACGTTGTGTTTGCAGGCAGGCAAGTAGACCACTTTGACGTCTTTGGTACTGAACTCATGAGGTTCTGGGACATGCAAGGAGCGTTGTCCAATATCAAAAGAACCTTAAAAAGTAGTCTGTTACTGGTAAGGTGCTTCCTGAGCTCAGAAACAAAGCATCAAGTGAAACTATTCAGACAAAGGTTCTCATTGTCCAGAACTTCTTGTAGTGCAACTGAAAGACTGGCAGGTGGTGTTTATCTTTGCCTTCCAAGGCTCGGAGGTTAGCAGCTTTACAGATGAGGGCAGCCCTGATCATAAACCTGATTGCATTTGCTCAAACAGTAGAGTTAGCCTATCCCTTCCTGCCTTAAATTTTGGTGCTCACTTTTCTACCTTACTAATAAATGTCCTTTGTGTCATTTTTTCCCCAGAATAGGGCACTTTCATCTGTGTCAAAAACCTGTTCAGGGAGATATCCTTTCTCCTCAATGATTTTCTTAGTGGCATCTGGGAACTTATTTGCTGCCTCTTGGTCCGCAGAAGCTGCTTTTCCTGTTATCTCAACATTTTTAAGCCAAATTTCTTCCTAAAATTATCAAACCATCCTTTACTGGTATTAAAATCCCCAGCTTTAGATCCTTCACCCTCCTTTTGGTTTAAGTTGTCATATAATGATTTCACTTTTTTCCCAATCATATTAGAGTCTACAGGTATGCCTTTCTTATTACAATCTTGCACCCGTATAAATGCTGCATTTTCAACATGAGATAAAAAGTATTTTGCAAAAAGTGCAAAGTTTTCCCACCTTCTGGCGTAGCTGCAGCGATAGCTTCATGAATTTTCTTTTCTTTTGTTACAATAGTCCTTAAGCTGAATTCATTTATCCTGAAACAGTGGGCAACCACAGCTGCAGATGTCCATCTACTGTAAATATCAAGCAATTCAACTTTTTCTTGGACTGTCGTGAATTTTCTCTCCTTCTTGGGAGCACTTCCAGCATCACTGGTGGCACTTCTATTGGTCTCATGGTGTTATTCAAGGTTTACAGCATTGCACTAAACACAATGAAAAATACGGAAGAACCATGAGAGATCACTTTTTACTGTGAAACGCCATTTACTGGAGTGACAACTGGTGCCATGTACGGTCTATAAGTGTGTATGTAAGTTTTGGTAAATTTTTAACTTTTTATATTAAGTCAGTGTATATTTTTATGGTAGGAAATGATAAAATAGCTTAGTATCTATATATAGTGTATGTATTCATAACATATCTAACTTTTTCTTAATTTTTTTTGATATTTCTAAGTTATACAATTCATCTGTGAGTTTTTTCAAATTGTCCCACATCTGCAAAAAATTTTCTAATATATTTATTGAACAAAAATCCACATATAAGTGGACCCAGGCAGTTTAACTCTTGTTGTTCAAGGGTCGCCTATAGATACATGATTTCAGGCCCCAGGACCACACCCAAATAATGCACTAAACTTTACATGTCCTGAGAACAGAGACATCACTCTTTGCTATTTTTTTATTTTTCAGAGGCATACTAACACAGAACAGGCAATTACTGTTTTGTTGAATTAAGAAGTAAAATTAAATATATAAATTTTATAATCATTGTTTATATTGCACACACTGTAAATCCTATACAAAACAAGAAGAAAAATTACTGTGTACTCTTTACAATGAGTTATAATTTTATAAAAAATTATAGTTTCCTTATCTCTAATAAATTATTTTAATTTATATGTGGATTTTCTTTTTTTGCTGAATCTTTCAGTATTTCAGGAAAAAGGGTTTTATTCCCAACTGACAATAGGGAAGATCAGCTCATCCTTAATTCATTAAGTGCCATATTTTACCCGCTTACATTTGTCAAATTATAGGATTCATTATAACAGGGATATAGAGTTATGGCTTTAGCCTTTTTTGTTCTAATCCTTTTTTCATGTATTCTTTCCTTTGATTTGTGACCTTCATTACCAAGAGAGCTCACATAATGCTTTCAGTTCAGTTCCAGGAGGATAAGCAGTCAGATACTGTAGGAATTATTTTACATACCATAGTTATTAACATGATTACTCAGAGAAAATATATTAATATCCAAAGCACTCCAACACTTGCAGGAAAAAAATGCTTCTTTATCACAATTTTTCCTTTAGCTTAGGGAACATATGCTTAACCATTTACAGTTTAAATCCCCAAGTGAAAATTTCCTCATCCAAGTGGAAATGCACTATTAAAAAGTTTGTTGTATACTTATATCACCTAATTCACAGCTTTCTTTACTTTTTTCTGATTATAAAATAATGTTTTCTAATTATACTAACTTTAAAAAATAGAAAATAGTATAAATTAAATAAAATCACTCCTAATCCCACATACTCTGAAATAAGCATATCATTTCGATATGTTTCCTTCTCTTTTCTATTTGTATTAAAGGCATTTTGTGTGTGTGAATTTAAAATCAATCTGTATTTATAATTTGGTATCATTTTTTCACCTAACATTGTATCATGAGTACTTCCCATGGAATTAAATATTCTTCAAAAGCTTTATTTTAATTTTAACATAATATGAATGTGTCATAATTTATTTTACCATCCCTCACTAAAACTCTACAAAATGCAAACTAATGTATAGTGACAGAGATCTGATCGTTGGTTGGTGGCACTGGGAGAAAGATAAGGCAAGACAGAAAAATTTGAAAGGAACATCAGGAAACTTTTGGAGATGATGGATGTATTCATCATCTTGGTTGTGGTGATGGTTTTATGGCACAAACTTATGAAAATGTATCAAATTTTATAAATTGTAAATATTCCCTGTTATATGTCAACCATGCCTCAATAAAGCTGATAAAAAGAATTTTTAAAAATTCTCTTGGCCGGGCATGGTGACTCACGCTTGTAATCCTAGCACTCTGGGAGGCCAAGGTGGGAGAATTGCTTGAGCTCAGGAGTTCAAGACCAGCCTGAGCAAGAGCAAGACCCCGTCTCTACTAAAAATAGAAAGAAATTAGCCAAACAACTAAAAATAGAAACAATTAGCCAGACATGGTGGCGCGTGCCTGTAGTCCCAGCTACCCGGGAGGCTGAGGCAGGAGGATCGCTTGAGCCCAGGAGTTTGAGGTTGCTGTGAGCTAGGCTGAAGCCACAGCACTCTAGCCCGGGCAACAGAGGCAGACTCTGTCTCAAAAAAAAAAAAAAAATTCTCTTATTATTGCACAGTAAGTTGTTCCCAGTGTTTAGCTATTATAAAGCAGTAACAAATATAATTAACCACTTTATTTTAAAGAGACTATAACTTTGTATATTTAAAGCTTTTTCATAGACTTGTTGAAGAGACATCTCCATTCCTGCGCAATTCACAACAGGTTTTAGAAATTACATTAAAATATTCTGAAACTCAGTTTATTAAAATATTAAACTTTTATAGATTTCCAGAGCATTCTATTACATCCTATTGGTTCACTTAAGTTTAGGACTAAAACATATTTGGGGCAAGATTAGGTAAACTATTAATTGCTGTCATTACAGCTCTCATATTTACTGAAGACTTTCCATGAGCTAGACACTTACTAGCAATTAATGTCACACATTAATTATCTTACTGTTTCTTTTAATAAAAATAGTCACAATGAAGTAAATACGTGGCAATACTAAGTAATGAGGTCAGGAGGAAGCTTGCCTACATACAGAATTCAAAGTCCTTTGGAAATGTTCAGGATTGTTCCTCCCAGTTTCAAGAAACAAAATCTCCAGAGGATAGAATGGATAAATTATGTATTCATACAACGAAATGCAATAAAAAGGAACAAACTACCTGCAGTAACATGGATGATGAACCTTCAAAACATTATGATGAGTGAAGAAAATCAGAGAAAAATTAGTACATGTTGTATGATTTCATTTATACAAAGCCCAAGGACAGGCAAAACTAATTGATGGTTACAGAAGTCAGGAAGTGGTTAATCCCTGGTGATGTGGGATGGGGGAAGAAATCAACTAAAAAGGAGCATGGGCCAATACGGTGGCTCACGCCTGTAATCCTAGCACTCTGGGAGGCTGAGGCAAGAGGACTGCTTGAGCTCAGGAGTTTGAGACCAGCCTGAGCAAGAGCAAGATCCCTATTTTTACTAAAAATAGAAAAAAATTAGCCAGGCGTAGTGGATCAGGCCTGCAGTCCCAGCTACTCAGGAGGCAGAGGCAGGAGGATCATTTGAGCCCAGGAGTTTGAGGTTGCAGTGAGCGACGATGACACCACTGCATTATACCCTGGGCCACAGAGTGAGACTCTGTCTCAAAAAGAAAAAAAAAAGGGCAGGGGGACATGAAGGAACATCAGCTGTACCCATCCACACGGTTGTCAAAACTCACACTACACATTTGAGATCGTTCATTTTATTATACATTATTTATATTTAATACACCCTTAAAGAAAAGTGGGATAAAATAAATCTCTAGAAAGCTAAGCATTTAGCTTTAAAATGACTCCAACTCAATGCTCACACCTTTTGTCTGGCATGACCATAACTTTCAATCCATGAATCCTACCGAATGTGAGGAAAACAGCCAACACCTAGATGGCATATAAGCACGGATGACTCTGAGGAGAAAGGATTTCCTTTTTGCTATCAAAAGAAAGATAATAACAGCAGATAAGGAAACTCATTTCAAGTGGAAATTCCCTATATTTAAATAGACTAATCAGATAATTTGGATATGTTAATTTGTTTCACTATATTAAACATTTTACTATGAATATATGTATACGTGTGTGTCTCGTAACATCATGTTGTATGCCGTAAATATATGCATACAATTTATTTTTTTAAAAATACAATTTAAGGTCAGAACACAAGGCCAAAGGATCACAGAACCTTCTAACCTGCCTCTAACAATGGCCCTATTAGCCTACTTTGCATGCGCAGGCTGTGTGATTTCACAGCTTTCATATTTGAATTGTTTTTCTCTTAAACACAGCCAGACCTGGCTCTATGTCAACTCCACCCATTGCATCTAGTTCTGCCCTACTTAGCAAACCCCTCTGCCATGACAGCCCTAGGGATATCTGCCAATAGCAAGCAACTTTTCTTTAAATCCCTCTTATCATTAGACTAGTCACTCAACTGTTCCTCATATAGCATGATTTTTAAGTTACTTTACCATTCTACTTTCAAAGTATATGTCCCAGGCCAGACCTATGTGGTCTAACCAAAACAGAAAGCAGCTAAGTTCTACTTTCATGCGTCCATATTTGCATTTGATGTTTTAAAAAAGAAAGAAGAGGAAGTCCATAGTGATAATCGCAGCCCATGTGTTACCTGTAATGTGATGAAGGAAGAAGACCAACACGCCCAGGGTTCTACAAACCTTCAAAGAGAGGTGGCAGGTCAAATTCAATACACAAAGCAGGCCAAGGCAGAAGAGAGTGAAGGAGCATGACTGTGGTCTCACTATAAAGCCTCCTTCCAGAACAGTCATTCAGAAGTTTCTTCAGCAAAGCCAAGTTTCAGGGGTGACGTTTCCCTCTGACTTCTTTGAGTAATGTGGCACAGTGTTGAGAAACTTACAGGTCCTATTACATGGGTCAGACAGGCTGGATGTGAGAATAACTAGTTCCTAATAAGCAAATGGCCTATATGGGATGCAAGAAAAATTTTCTAATTCTAAAGGGAATCATTATCACTCTTGGATAAAAAATTTGTCATATACAATTCTAAAGGTATCATGAGGACTTTATTTTTCAACACTAAAGGGAAATAGAGATTCTGCAAACCCCAGAGAGCAACTGATAGAGACAAGCAGGAGAAAAACATCTAACCTCTGTGATTACAGAGGCAAGAATGTCCTTGCAATTTTCATCACCAACAAAATGCTTCTGTGGGCCAGGCATGGTGGCTCACACCTGTAATCCTAGCACTTTGGAAGGCCAAGGCAGGAGGATGACTTGAGGCCAGGAGTTGGAGACTAGTCTGTGTAATGTAGCAAGACCCCCATCTCTACAAAAAATTTTAAAAATTTGTTGGGTGTGGTGGCACATGCCTGTAGCCCTAGCTACTCAGGAGACTGAGACAAGAGAATTACTTGAGCCCAAGAGTTCAAGGCTACCATGAGCTATGACTGTACCACTGCACTCCAGCAGCCTGGGTGACAGAGTGAGACCTTGTTCCCCACCAAAAAAAAAAAAAAAAAAACACTTGTATATCTGTAATTTTAAGAAATAATAATTTTAAAAATTAAAATTATTGCATAGAATACAACCAGGAAATAACAAATAGACAAACAAATAACATAAAAGGATTTTGACAATTACAATGCAAAGAACTAGTAAAATCAAAACCTATAAAATAGATGAAACCAAAAGCTCAGAAATAAAAAGGGAAAAAATAGAAATGGGTAAAAAATAAGAATCAGAATAAAAGAGCTAAATAATAAATACCTATAGAAAATTAAAAGAAGATACATAAAGGTAAAACCATGATACCAAAAAGAGGGGGTAAAAAACAAGACTAGTATTAGAAAAAGATACTAAAAATACATAAAACCATAAGCTGAGACATTTAAGGGTATAACTGTGATAAGTATAAAAGATATTTCAACTTTCTAAAAATGAATATGATAAAAAAAATAGCAAAAGTAAATGGCAACCAAAACAGAAAGGAACTGGCATAAAAACAGACATGTAGACCAATGGAACAAAATAGAGAGCCCAGAAATAAATCCACACAACTTACAGTCAATTGATTTTCAACAAAGATGCCAAAAACACACAATGCGGAAAGGATAGCCTCTTCATTAAATGATGTTGGGAAAACTAGATATCCACATGCAGAAGGATGAAATTGTACCCTTATCTCTTATACAAAAATAAACTGAAAATATATTAAAGACTTAAATGTAAGACCTGAAACTGTACAACTACTAAAAGATTATATAGGGGAAAAGCTCCGTAACACTGGTCTGAGCAATGAATTTTTAGATATGATCCCAAAAGCACAGGCAACAAAAGTAAAAATAGACAAATAGGATCACATCAAGCTAAAAAGCTTTTCTGTACAGCAAAGGAAACAGTCAACAGAGTGGAGACAACCTACAAAATGAGAGAAAACATTTACAAACCATATATCTAACAAGGCGTTAATATCCAAAATATATAAGGAACCCAAACAACTCTATGGCAAGAAAAAAAAGTAACCCAATTAGAAAACGGGTAAAGAACCTGAATAGACATTTCTCAAAAGAAGACTTACAAATGGCCAACATGTATATGAAATAATGCTCAACATCACTAATCATCAGGGAAATGCAAATTAAAACTACAATGAGATATTGCCTCACATCTTGTTATAATGGCGATTATCAAAAAGACAAAAGATAAGTGTTGATGAGGATGTGGAGTAAAGGGAACCCTTGTACACTGTTGGTGGGAATGTAAATTAGTACAGCTATTATGGAAACAGTATGGAGGTTTCTCAAAAATTAAAAATACAACTACCATATGATCCAGCCATGCCACTACTGGGTATATATCCAAGGAGAAACGAAATCAGTATGTTGAAGAGTGAGCTGCACTGCCATGTTCACTGCAGCACTATTCACATAGCCAAGACATGGAGTCAACCTAAGAGTCTATCAACAGATGAACCGACAAAGAAATCATGGCACATAAACACAAAGGAATATTATTCAGCCTGAAAAAAGAAAGGAACCCTGTCATTTGCAACAACATGGATGCACCTGAGGGACACTACGGTAAGTGAAATAAGCCAGGCACAGACAGACAAACACTGCATGATCTCATTTACATGTAGAATCTAAAAAAGTTGAACTCTAAAGTGGAGAGGAAAATGGTGGTTCCCAGGGGCTGGGGAGAGGAAAGAGACTGGGGAGTTGTTGGTCAAAGAATATAAAATTTCAGTTAGAAGGAGAAATAATTTCAAGAGACTTAATATGGTCTCTCATATTATATTATAGTTAGTATTATAACAATGTATTGTATACTTGAAATTTGCTGGAAAAGTAGATTTTAAATGTTCTCACCACAAATAAATGATGTCATGTAAGGGAATGCATCGGTAGAATGTGCTTAATTTAGCCATTCCACAATGTATATATATTTCAACACATCATGCGCACACCATAAAAATGTCATTTTTATGTGTCAATTTAAACAAAAATTTTAAGTGAAAAAAATGTAAATGGCAATAGGATGTTTTAGCTTAAACCAGAAAGATTTAAAAGAGTTTTCAAAAATATATCCTAAGCAGTAAGTGAACTAATAAACTAAGACAAATGATCTAAAGGAGAATAAATGGAAACAGTTTACATGAATACAAGAGGTTCTTTAACTAGTAAAGTAAAATATATGTTTCTCTTAGGTGTAGTTAAGGATTTGTTTTGAGTTCAGTACAAAGGCACATGTGAAGATTTGATCTACCAGGGCTTATGGTTCTTGGCAAAGAATTTCAAGATGGCTTTAATGGAAAGCTGAGGGCAGTGAGCTGAGAAAAGCCTAGAAAGATCAGAAACAGCACATTTCCCATGGCAGATGCTCACCCAATCCCTGACATCAACTGGCCCTCAAAGGGTTTGCTTGGTGGTGGGAGGGAATGGCATTAAAAATACAGGTAGCTGAGCTGGGTTGCAATGTCTTTGGAGGGTTATTTTAGGGTCTGGCAAAATGGGTAAGGCTTGAACATTTCTAATAACTACAGGGAAGGAGCCATCAGAGAGGAAGAGGCTGAAAATCTGAAAGCAGCGATAATTGAAGGAGGAAGTTCCAGACTGGATAGGATAGGATAAAAAGCTCAGAGAAGGCTGCACAGAAATTCATTAAATGTAAATCCTTTTATAAGCAGTTTTTAATGCAATACTACAGAGCTCATTGAAAAGCCCAAGGCTTAACCAATAGGACCAATAATGAATGCAGATTTGGGGATATAGTTGCTCCTGGCATTACATCAAGAGAAAGGAATTAGGGAAAGACAAGTTCACAAGAATTGGTTAGGTAAGTTATTTTCCCTGCATGGTATTCACCATGTGTTTTTAGACTCTAAAACCTTCCCCAACTAGTAACCATCTCAAATTACAGCATATATAATTAACCACTTTTCCAGAAATTATATTTTGCCTATAGGACAATATAACTCGTTTTAATCGTAAAAAAATATCCTGACTCATACAGAATCTAATTAACCCCTCAGGCACAGTTCCTTCTAGGTCAATGCAGAGTAGTTGCCAATAAAATTCCCACTGTCTCTTAATGGATTATAGTTCAAGGCCACCCAAGGGGAGGGTGAAGTGGAGAGGGTGACAGCAACCAGTCCCCTGCCAACACCAGACATATGCCCTTTCAACCAAAGAAAAGAAAAGCAATTCTGCTACTATCTCCTCTAAAATGCCAAAAAAAAAAAAAAAAGATTCCCTGCCAAATAAAGTTTGAAAACCGAAAGATAAGTTATTGTGTTTACCAAAAAGTTACCATCCTTCCCCCCAAAATTATACACTCATTTTTGATGGGAATATATTTCAAACTGTTTGCTGTTTTTTTCCCCTCTCCAACTACAGAACTAGATTATTTACTCTAATATTCTGTATAAGGAATGAGGCATACTGTATCAGTTTGCTAATTAGTTTGCCAGGGTTGCCATAACAAAGTACCACAAACTGTGTGGCTTAATCAGCAGAGATGTGTTGTGTCACAGCTCTGGAGGCTAGAAGAACAAAATCAGGTGTGCGCAGGGTTGGTACTTCTGAGGGCTGGGAGGGGAGGATCTATTCCGGGCCTCTCTCGCCATATGTGAGCCTGTCTTCAAATTTCCCCTTTTTATTATGACACCAGTCATACTGGTTTAGGCACCAGCCTAAAATAACCTCATTTTAATTTGATCAAAACTCTATCTTCAAATAAGGTTACTTTCTGGGATACTGGGGGTTAGGACTATGACATATGAATTTGGGGGAACACAATTTAACACCTCATGTAAACTATTATACACAGGACCATTACTTAAGATAATAATTCAGATGAATTTTTAAAGATAGGACTAAATGCTCCAAATTAACTTTGATTCTTTGTTCCCCATCATTCTTGGTTTCATACAAACTAACAGATATACATCCCAGGGACTTGAAATGACTTGATTGTAACACAACCATAAGAATCACAATAGACTATATTTCAATAAATCAAACTCCAACCCCAAATCACATAAAGCAAAACTATGGTGCAGGTCCCACCCGCTTAACTTATTCCATGTGCCTTAATGCAGTTATCAGATGTGGATAGATGCTTGCCTGCCATAGCATCCTCCTTGAGAAGTAAGAAATGATCTTCTTGCAGAACCATGGCCAGAATAAACCATCACAATATTGCCTGTATCACCCCCAACACTGTCATGTTTAAGAAACAGCTTTATGGAGACATCTTAGAAAATGAGACAGAGAAAATTTTATTGCCAGAATTCCTCTTAGGAAGAGCACAGGGGAAAATGATACCTTGATAAACCTCTTGGGATAAAGAGAAAGATGCCAAGCACATTCACATTTTAAAATGACTGCTATTGTGCTCTCTGCATCAAAGAGGGGAGTGTGTGTAGCTCTTAGAGAGAGGGAATGTGAGTGAGGGGAAGAGAAAGAGCAGAGAGAAGCTGGGGATGAGGGGACTGGGAGATGTAGAGAGGCTGCAGCAATCAGATGTAATTCCCACATGAACCCCAAATCTCCAGTAAACTAACACATAGAAATGAGGGTTCTGGAGCAGAGCTTTGAAAGGAGCAGAGCTTTGCACCCATGTGGGGAAAAACAATTCAGTGCACTCCCAAAGGAGCCAGCTAGGGAGCAGAGCCTCAGCTGACATCTGGGTTGTAACTTCTTCCATTTAGTTATCATCTTAAAGCTAACCTACCTGGGGCCCATCCTCATACAGCACTTCTCAAAGTCAGTAACTGTCCATAAGAGGACATCTATGGGACAAACAATTAGCAAACCCCTGCCCTCTAAATATTCGAGGCCACCACACTACTAGTGTCTAATGGGACAGAACCTAATACTTGATCAATTCTATTTGGTTATGAGCACATTCAAAGCTGCTTTTAAAAGGAAGTTCTGATCCTGCCTGTGGGTCCTCCTGCAGCCAGGAAGCTTACTCATTAACTGGAGAGTACAGATAAGAGTTTTTAAATTTTATAATAAAATGTTGGCTTTGCTAACTGACACAGTGCCTAACATACGGCAAGTGCTCGATAAGTGTACATCAGACGTAGCTCAGGAAGGTTTTCATGATACAGATTCCCAAGCCCCACCCCAATCATACTGACACAGAAATTTAGGGATAGGGTTGGGTACTTATATCTAAATAATTCTGTTGTAGTGGGAGTGGGGATCTTATTTCAAAGCCTCCAAGACTATGGTAGCTGTTGCCTCCTCCTGCTTCTCTATGTTCTCATACTAAAGCAGTTCTAATTACCAGAACATTGCAGGTCTAGATGGCCTCACTCTGATTCCTAAGCAATCAACGAGCACACGGGGGTAGATGAAACCATGAAAATGTGTGAGACCTTGCAAGTAGGGTATTTAGAATAAAGGCAGAGCTAAGGAAGCATATCTAAATAACACCAACATTGAAGGGCATCTGAAGGATAAGGAGAAGCTGAGAAAGGCAGAAAAGGCAATAGTCAGAAAGATAAAAGGAAAATCAGGAAAGCATGATAACAGACAGCTTCAACCAGTAATTAATTAATCACACACAGGAATAGCAAGTAGCCATTGGAATCAGCATATTAGGCTATAATAGCAGATGATGTTCCACCCTCATGGCCTCATCTCATTCTAATTACCTCCCCAAAGTCCCCCTCCTAATACCATCACATTGTGGCATAGGGCTTCAACATATGAATTTTGCAGGGACACAAATATTCAGTCCATAATGGGTATGAAAGAAAGAGCCAAACTCTTTGTCATCTTTGAATGGACAAAATGGGATAAAAATGCATGAGATGGCAACTAAAATTTTAGGTGGAAGTGGGAAGAAGTGGAGATCACCTGGCCAGGCCCAGTCTTCTTGATGCAGCAGAAAACAATGGCCATCTACTCAGAGTAAGCTGGGGAGGTGGTTAGAGGGAAGAGAGTGACAGGGGAGCCTAGAGAGAGAGGTGAACTGAGGCCCAGCTGATGTCATGGCAACAGGCTGACCAGTTGTGTGGTTTTCTCCAACCAGGGTCAGGAGGAGAGGAAGCCAACTGTAGCAAATCAATCCTGATTCCAGATTTGCAGAGAGGGCTGCAGCAGACAGCTAAGTAAAGGATGGTTAAAGGATGCTGGTGAAAGAAGAGCTGAGATGATAAACCACATGGCTGCTGCTAGATTGGAAAGGAACAGAGGTTGAGAGGGGAATGACCAGCAGATGTGGAGAAAGGAGAGGTCTAAAGGATTAATGGTCTACATGAAGTCAATGAGCAGGTATAGTAGAGTGGAATCATGAGAGACCAGGAAGGAAGGAAGCACATGCATTTACAGAACTAAAATTATATAGACATGGTCATTGGCTAACACGTTCTAACAGAATCTTGACCACATGCTGTTACTTTTGAAACTTTTTCAACAGTCAATTGTAAATTACCACAAGAAATGATTCTGCAAATTTTACAAAAAGTGCAGTTGAAGACCCTACCCATCATGTTGCTTATTTTTCCTTTGTTTACACTGTGCCTCATGCTCTGCAGGATTTTGGTGGCTTACAAGGATATGCAAATAGAGCATGAGAGAATAAATTTAAAATAAGTAAGAGAGATGAGGTTAATAAAGTTAAAGAAGTAAGATGGAACTGGAAATGAGGTTGGTTTATGAAGCTTAATGCTCCTTAAGTTAAGATCAATGCAATAAATTCTTCTTAGAATTTGGTGCCAGATAAAAGTTTTCTCCTGGCCGTGCACAGTGGCTCACGCCTATAATCCTAGCACTCTGGGAAGCCAAGGTAGGAGGATTGCTTGAGCTCAGGAATTCAAGACCAGCCTGAGCAACGGTGAGACTCTGTCTCTACAAAAAAATAGAAAAAATTAGCCAGGCATGGTGGCACGTGTCTGTAGTCCCAGCTACCCAGGAAGGCTGAAGTGGGAGGATTGTTTGAGGCCAGGAGTTTGAGGTTGCAGTGAGCTATGATGACGCCACTGCACTCTACCCCAGGTGACAGAGTGAGACTCTGTCTTAAGAAAAAAAGTTTTCTCCTAACACACACTAGTATATTTCTTATTATTAAACAAGGAGAATTACTTAACTCATTCCATTTCCATTTGGGTCTTGACTCCAGGCAACTTGGAAATAAATATTTTCCTCAATTGTAATTACTACCTTAACCCAGGCATTTCTATAAAAACCAACACCTTGTTTCATTATTTATATCTTGCTCTTTATCTTTGATTTAATGAGGCTTTAGTGGTTTTAACTACATGCCACTTCATACACCACTGGAGTATGTGCAACTTAAATTAAAAATAAATATTCAGAAATCTCATTCCTAATTGCAGTCCTAATAGCCAACACTTTACTTAAAATTGCTAGCTCTATACTTAATTTCAAGCCCTGAAAATCATTTCTCAAGTTTTCCCACTCTAAAATCTTTTTTCTGATTTTTCTACATATGGCAAAATGTCACATGGCGAAATATCCTCCATGAGTCTGCAATACCACTACATTTATCAGTCTGTGTTCAGGAGTGGAGTGTCATTGATCACATACCATACATTAAACCTATATTAATTGATATTACTGTTTATCAGTACTCTATCCTACCTGCCACTATCTATATGTATCCTGTCATTAAAAGCAAACATCTTTAATGGCAAGCAGAAAGCCATATGTGGTTACATAAGAAAACTGCTTGTTTAAACCATGTCTTAGTGTGGATGACTCATTAGACCAGCAAAATGTCTTTACCTGGTTATGTCCCCAACATGTAACCCACACACATCTGACCCAAGAGTAGAAGTCCAGGGCTAACCCCAAACACCATAGCTTGCTGTTGTTAGATGTTTATAGGCTTCTAGCTGAAAGGGAATAAAAAATTATCTACTTTATTTTTTCCTTATTTATCTTATTTTAGTTTCCATTAAACAAGGAACGAGAAATGCCAAAGACAGGAGGCATACTGGTGGGTTCTGTCTTTGGCTAAATGATTTTGTCCACAGGAACCGTTAAATGCCTAGAATCAGTGCTCCCATTCAAGTCCCTGGTGGTCTCCTTGTCCTAAAGGATAGCCCTCTTGAGATGGTTAATAACTTCACACCTAAAATCGTTGTTCCTGACAATTCCGTGGAACAACAGGCTAGAAACTGCCATCAAGAGAGCAATAAGCCCCAGTTCTAAAAACTATTAAGGAAAGCTCCTGAACGTTTTATTTTTTTCTTTTTAATATCTGGGATAATTCAGTCCTCATATGAAAAATATGAGACCTTAAATCCATGATCTTCAATAGGCTTAACCTTATGTTATCAGTCAAACCTCCTAATCAGACCACGTACACAACTAACATTTCAATAAACTCTGCATTTTCAATTTTCTAAAACAACCAGGTGGTCCTTTTCTATAATGTTTCCAAGAGGATTCTTAACTGTACTATTTCAAATTCTCAGCAAACCAGCTTTTCTGGAAGAAGCTTCAAAAGGATTTTTCCATTATGTAACTCCTTCGCCTGCATCCTCCACTCATTACGAAAATTAAGGGATAGCTGGCAATCATAGCCAGAACAAGGTTTGCCCTTCTTACAAAAGATACCATGCCAAAACTCCTCTGGGATTAACCCTAGCTTATCCCAGACCCCGTCAAGGGAAGAGAATTTATACCTACTCTAGTTATACTCAATGCCAGATTTCTAGGAGTGGTTTTCCTCAGTGATGGAAACCAGTTGAGATATTTCTTTAACAGATGTATAGCTCTCTGTAAGGGTGACAGAAGGGTCTCAAGAGTTGACATGAAACAACTGAAAACAAATTAACTACTATAAAAAGCTTCAGCATTGGCTCCAATTCCCCTTTACCAAAACCTTTTCTGATACCCTCAACCAAAAAAAAAAAAAAAACCCACCCATTCATAAGACTGTTTGTCCAATCCTCACTTGAGTACTGAATTAAAAACTCCGTTCAATCCAGATACTTTTTACTCATCAGTTGATGGTAAGAGGGGAAATCGATTGCACTTGAATAATACATACTTCCTCCATTATCCAAGAATATTCAATTCTTCTAAAAAAGATAAGCAAAACAAACAGCACGGATGGAACTCAAGAATTGTTAAGCCCAGGTAATAAGTAAGCTAATGGCTTAAGAGAAGAGGCAAAATTCATAGAGTGTATTAAGTAGAGGTAACGAGTGGCTCATGAGATACAGGCATATCAGAATGTGTTAAATATACATAGAAAGTTAGTAACCTACAAAACAACATTAAAGATAGAATAGAAGGAGTGTCTGATGGAAGAAATGAGTTCCATCTTTGATTGGAAGGTTTGGAAAGACCAAGTCTTAAGGTAAAACCATAGTTGTCACTCTGGGCTGACAACTATGTTATCCTCAGATCAGCTACCCAACACAGTTCAATCCCAGCCCTATCTACTTTCTGCCCCCAAAATGTAGATAAAACCCAAAGCTATTTGGCAAGCTAATTGGCAAGCTAAAGCTATTTGCAGGTTTACTTGTCCTTGTATCTCTCTGGCAGAGTAAGCATATCCCCTAGACACCTTCCATTTGTCTGTTGGGGCCCCTTCCTCAAACCCAATCTCATCCTCATAACCACACCACCAGTTTGGATGTAGCAAAGAGATAAGACATACAAACATTGTATAAACCAGCATTCAGGTTGGGGGATTCCTTTCACCCCACTCGCATACTATCCTAAATGCATTTACCTACCCTATCTTTTCCCTCTTGATTCTCATTACATGTTTTAAATTGATTTAATACATCATGTGAATGGAGCATCTTAATTTTGCATGTGAGTCCTTTTGTTCAGTGATTTCTGGTAGTGTATTTGGAAGCTACCAACCATTGCATCACTGTAATTTCCCATACAACAATGTGAGTGGAGAAATACATAAGGTTAAGCAGAAAATACATATATTTGGTTAGGGGGTTTGCAAAAGTATAATCATGAGATTCTATTAACAAAAATATAAGTATAATATACTATAATAGATTTAGAAGAACATGTCTTTGCATATTGTCTTGTGACAACTGAAGATAACAGAATCAAAGACATCGTTGGAAGAAGTAAGGACATACAGGTAAGTGTCCAGGCTTTTGAATCAGAACTCCTGAGAGCAAATCCCGGTTCCACCATTTTCTATCTTTGTGACCTTGGGCAAATTACTTCTTTTGTTTCGTTTTTGTTTTTGATCACCCCAAATTACTTCTTTGTGCCTCAATTTCCTCATCTTTAAAATAGGCATAATATTATTAATAGAACCTACCTGAAAGGGTTATTTTTTCTTTTTATTACTTTCAAAGTATTTTTTTTTTAATTGGGGGAAAACTACAAAGCATTTACACAAAGGGTGGGAGCGATCACTGGGGAATTGCGGGGTGAGGGGTAGACCCAAGTCTGAAAGGGTTATTTTGATGATTAAAGGAATTACTACCATGTAAATCTCATACTAGCTAGCTTACAAGAAATGCATTTAAATTTTTTAGCTGTTGGAAAAGAAGGAGTGAAAGAGTATGAGCAAAAGGAATAAAGTCTTGGGTGACAGTGGGTTGCACAAATATTACTCTTCATTGCCATGGTTATGAGACTCTCATGCTAACGCCAATATAATGGGTAAAATTACAGCATATAAAGCAATAACAGGTAACCAATATGGAGTAACATGTAGTCTCATGAGTTTCTCTTCAAGGCTGGGATGAATTTTAGAGGGGCTTGAGGACCAAGAATGAGTTCACACGGGGAAGGTTCATTGGGTGGTAAATGAAAAGGGACTCACGGAGTCTAGCAGCTGGAAATCCTCAGGGGCCCAGAATAGGCTGCTCCTCTAAATGGAGTCACCACAGCTAACAAAAATAAACCAAGTGTTCATGAGTCTGTAATGCCCTACTCATAACCACCACTACTAGGAAGAAAGCTTGGACCAGGGGAGAGTGGAACTCACTCTTAGAATGGCTGTTATGAACTGGTTTGGGCTATTAGCTATTGTGGCCATCTGCTACCTCATTTGTTTTCTCCATTCTTTGGTAGCATCAAAGAGGTTCTAGCTGCCCAAAGGGAAGGACGATGTCAACATACATGGTAACTGAATAACAGCAACAAGCATATGCCTTTTCTGTAGACATCTCTATTCTACAACTCTCAGGGTGACCCTCACTTCCAATCATGCTAGCCTCACTACACTTGCTTGGCTCCTTAATAAGCCTCTAATAAACTGCACCAAGAAATCCAGAAAGCCTACCTGCCTGGATATAGCTCAATTCAGTGTCTAAATTCAAAGCATCAGTAAATCAGTAACTCTGAAATTGCATACTTTTAAAACCCCAAAGGGAAATGAAGGCATTTTTAAAACCTTAGGATGCTTGGAAATATGCTTATAAATAACTTAAAATATTCTTCAGATAGGTGTGCAAATAAATTTAAATCCTCTGTGACCAGTTCTAACAGTATCTGTTTTAGGATGTCTGGGATTTGGAAAATGAAACTCTTGGTGCCCAAGTTTTTATTAGACACTTTTCCTATCCAGCCAGGCCAGGCCACACTGATCTTCATTAGCTTCAGAACCTCCTAAATTCATACCTGACTTCATCCACTATCCATATGAGACTGACCTGTTACGACCTAATGTGTAACTTTCTAATGATTTTGTTAATACATGTCCTTTAGATATGTCAGCCTTCCATATTATATACATTCTAACTGATTTGTTAATGTTAGGCCTCTTGTGTGCCAGAGCTGGTGATGGTTCTGCCAAGCTCTGTGCACAGAAATTAAAATTGAAAAACAAATGCTTATAATTGTGTTTTTTATTACAGGGCACAGCTGCTTAAATCACAGAAGATAATACCAACTAAAATACACTTTTTCTTCAAAAAAATTAACATTTATAGATTTTATCTTATTATGAAATTTGAATAATTCAGAAAAATATGATGAAGGAAATAAAATTCAAAATGCCACTAACCAGAGAAAATCAGTTTTAACTCTATGATGTATAGAGAAAAAATTAGAAGAATATACATATATTTATGTGTTTTTTAGATGATAGAAGTCAGAGCACACAACATCTTTTAACGTGATTTTCAGTTATTAATATATTGTAAGCATTTTTTCATATCCTTAAAATATTCAATAGGCTTTAAATGACTGCAAAAAATACACAGTCCCTGTATTAGTTTCCTAAGGTTGTCTAGTACAACAAACTGATTGGCTTAAAATAACAGAAATGTATTGTCTCATAGTTCTGTTCCGGTCAGGAATTGAAATCAAGGTGTCAGCAGGGCCCTGCTTCCTCTGAAACCTGTAGGGGAATCTTTCCTTGTCCCTTCCTCGCTTCTGGTATTGCCAGGAACTTTGGCGTTCCTTGGCCTGTAGCTGCATAACTCCAATCTCTGCCTTCCTTCTCACACGGCACTCTTCCTGTGTGTCTCTCTTCTCTTCTCGTAAGGACACCAGTTATATCGGATTACAGGACTGCCCTAATCTAATATGATCTCATCTTAACTAAATTACATCTGCAACCACCCTATTTCCAAATAAGGTCACATTCTGAAGTACTAGGGGTTAGAGTACTTCAACTTCTTTTCTAGAAGAGGAGACACAATTCAATTCTGAACAGTCCCCTATGGTAGAACACAGGTTTTTGGTGGGATTTTGGACGGGGGTAATTTATTTGTTTGTTTTTTGCTATTATATTTAATGCTATAAATAGTCTGTGAAAGTAATTTCATTTTTATTTTTTTTTTTTTTTGAGACAGAGTCTCACTCTGTTGCCTGGGCTAGAGTGCCATGGCGTCAACCTAGCTCACAGCAACCTCAAACTCCTGGGCTCAAGCGATCCTTCTGCCTCAGCCTCCCGAGTAGCTGGGACTACAGGCATGCGCCACCATGCCTGGCTAATTTTTTCTATATATTTTTAGTTGGGCAATTAATTTCTTTCTATTTTTAGTAGAGACTGGGTCTCCCGCTTGCTCAGGCTGGTTTCGAACTCCTAACTTTGAGCCTCGGCCTCCCAGAGTGCTAGGATTACAGGTGTGAGCCACCGTGCCCAACCTGTGAAAGTAATTTTAATCATTAGGTAATATTTCATGACTCATTAGTCCTCACAACAACCCCATCCCCATTGTACAGAGTAAACACTGAGGAGCAGAAATAATTAAATAATTGCCTAAGGATACTCAGATAATAGAACAGCTACCAAGTCCTCTGGCTCACAGCCTTTGAGATTAATCATACCCTACTATAGGGAATGGGACATATCCAAGGCAAACTTAATCAAGAGGTCAAAATGATTGATCACTGAGCAATCAGGCATTCTTTGTTTATCTCAATCTTTAAGTACTTTAGACCATCTTAAAATCTATTTTTCCCCAAAATTTGTCCTAAGTTTCAATTTTGCTATCCTGAACTGTAATAATGCAACAGTATCTAGCCTCCAAATCTTATTTTATAATTTACGAAGTACAGCAATATTTATTATCGTATTTAACTCTACTTAACAAAGAGATATTATAATCATCAGCAAACTTAGTAAGAGCATTCTGGAGTAAAATATTATTCTCTCTTTCCCAGTTTTTTAAAAAATGTCTCCTACTATTTTAAATGCCCTTAAATAGCTTTCATATCCTGCATTGAATTAATTAAAATTATTTATGCTATTTTATGCTACTTATGCTACTTATTATTTATGTATGCTATACTATTTCTAAGGAGATTCACTTTTATTATATTTTATAGGTATATCTGTAGTCCCCAACTCCCAGGTGTGGTCTATGGCCTGTTAGGAACTGGGCTGCACAGCAGGCGGCAAGTGAGCCAAGCTTCATCTGTATTTACGGCTGCTCCCCATCACTCGCACCACTGCCTGAGCTCCGCCTCCTGTCAGATCACTAGCGGCATCAGATTCTCATAGGAGCTTGAACCCTACTGTAAACTGAGCATGCGAGGGATCTAGGTTCAGTGCTCGTTATGAGAATCTAATGCCTGATGAGCTGAGGTGGTGATGCTAGTGCTGGAGAACAGCTGCAAATACAGATTATCATTAGCAGAGAGGTTAACAATGTAATAATAATAGAAATAAAGTGTACAATAAGTGGAATATGCTTGAATCATCCCGAAACCATGCCCTCTCCCCAGTCCATGGAAACATTGGCTTCCATGAAACCAGTCCCTGGTGCCAAAAAGGTTGGGGACCACTGGGTATATGAAGCACTAGAGACTACAGATTTATTCTATATGCTATAATTGTGCTGAACTTTTATTTGTATAATAGTTTTTAGGTGATTTCTTAGGTCCTTGTAAATACACAGTCATGTATGCATTTAGTAACATGTCCATATCATCCTTTGTATTTTTCCTACTCATAGTCCTCCAGCAAACATCTCTAATACTGTTAAGAGTATTGATAGGAGGCATTTCAACATTTTTCCCATCTCTCCTTTCAAAAGTTCTTCTTTTCTAAGTTAGAGGAAATCTCTCCTTCCTTCCCACGGTTTCCATGGTGATTGTCCATCACCTTTTCTTTTGGTGTCTGTATTAGTCTGCTAGGACAGCCATAACAAAGCACCACAAACTTAGTATCTCAAACAACAGAAATGTATTCTGTGGAGGCTGAAAGTCCAAGACCAAGGTGTCGGCAGGGTTGGTTTCATTCTGAGGCCTTCCTCCTCCCTCTGTGTCTTCACATGGTTTTCCCTGTGGTTGTGTGGGTCTGTCCTAATCTCCTCTTTTTATAAGGACACCAGTCACATTAAATTAGAACCTGCCTTTATGACTTCTTTTACCTTTAATTACCTCTTTAAAGGCCCTATCTCCAAATACAACAACTTTCAGAGGTATAGGAGGTTAAGAATGCAACATATGAATTTTGGGGTAACACAATTCAGCTCATAACCATGTTTCTATTATGCACAGATTTACCTCAATCTGTTTTCTAGATTCATGAAGTCTATTATATTAATGTTACAGTTTACAACTAAATCTCCAGTGCTCTAAGCCTACCGTTCTTAGCCTGCCTTGGGTTTTTTTTTATTTTGTTTTGTTTTTTTTGGTTTTTTGGGTTTTTTATGTGGTTTTTTTGGTATTTCTGCAGCATTTCCAAGTGCTGCAGTCAATTATCACCACTGCGTATTTTTATAGATATTATGTTTTCTTTTGTATCTTCTCCAGTGGATATCATCATTCAATCTTATCTCTTTGTGATACTTGATATTTGTTTTCCACTCCTACCAGTGTGAATGCCTGGTCCTAAAAATGTGTTCTTCCTCTTCAGTGTTAAAATATTTCACAGTTACACCTGGTTTTCTTTATTTTAAATTTTCATTTATTGTGTTCAAAGGTTATTTTCCCTTTGTAGTATTTATGATTTTCGTTATTCTTCTGCTATTATTTTGATGTGTTTAGACCACAGGGGGCATCTTACAATGTTAATCTTGTTAGAATTTTCCTGAAAGTCCTTCTTTTATAAAATATTCACACCAAAATAGTCTCTTCCATGCTGCAGAAATCAAAACCATTAGGGCTCCATTCGAAATAATTCTCAAAGCATTTGAGGTACGAAGCAAGGGGAGCAAAAGGGAAGGGAATTAAATTACTAATACTTACTACATGCTAGAAATTAGCAATCTCATTAAATACTCAACCCTAAAAACTGGGTTAAATTATTTATCTCATTTTACAGATGAGTAAACTGAAGCTCAGAGAACTTAGTGATTTTCTCCAGTTCATATATGTAGTAAATGATACAGCTGGCAGTCAAAATTAATCTGTATACTCCCAAAACCCAGGCTTTCCCTGTTACTTCATATAAACTCCTATCTCTCCTTAAATACATTTTTACCTACGTCAAGCTTCCCTGAGCCTCTCTAAATAAGGGTGATGATGACAGCACAAGTGCCAACATAATCACAATAGGACAGTGATTCACCTGCGTGTGCCTCTCTAGTCTTCCTCTCTCATAAAATGGTGGTGTTCAGGCATTCATTGGAAAATTTACCGTGATTTATCACTTGTTATAATGAGTGAACTATCAGACATTTGAAAAGTTCAGTTCAATAGTGCATACTGAGCACTCTCTGCATGCCAGACACTGCACCCATCGCTCAGAATACATGGATGAATAAGACATGCTTATCTGCCGTTGAAAAACTTACAGTTTAGGAATCAAGTAGGGAGGGCAGACTACTGGACATTGGATATGTTTGGAGGATGTCTGCCATGTTGTTCCCTTCTCAAAGAACATACCCCAGGACACAGTCTCTACCGATTAGGAAACTGCAGGTGCACCTCCTCACCGCCATACTCTCTTCCTCCACCACTTGCATCCAGGTGGATCAGGGCAAACACCTGACTATAGGTGGATTGGCAATCCGTGACACCTCACAAAAAGGTGACGTGGCCCAGTCAGATTTCTCTGCCAAAAATACATAGTCAGGCCTATGAGAAGCAAGTGTAAAAGAAGCCAGTAAATGAAGAGAATAGGTACTCATGACATTGAAAAAGAGTTAATTCCTGCTGTCCAATTCCCGAAAGTTGACCAGGTTCTTAAGATTCTTCCTAGCATCTGTTGTTCTATTGTCTGTTCTGCCAAGATGTTGCTGCGCCGGCCAGCATCCTTAAAGACAAACACCACTTTTAGTATGAGCTAGATAGATTGATTTCTGTCACCTGGAAGTAGGTGAGCTCCAACTATGGAAAAATGCAACTAAAATATAACGTAACTATAACTATAACAGATATATCAACAGGGTTCCATGTCTGTGCCAAGGAAGAGCTCCTGACCCAGCTTCAAAGGAATGAGCCCTGAACCATGTCCTGAAAAATTGCAGGCCAAGCAAACACACCAAAAGAGGAAGGAAGATGAAGCCAGAGGTAAATACAGGTCAAGGAGGAAAAATTCCTATGGTTACCTACACTCAGACTAACCATTAAACCAAATCATCAAGAAATCACATATCTGGGAGAATCCGTCAAAAACATTTATTGATTACCTACCATGAACCAGCATGTTATACAAATGGGTAAAATAGAGTCCTTGCACTACAGGAAGTCATGGTCCACTGTCAATGGTTTTGCTCTCAACACAAAGACTTATGAGAAGTCAGTATCTATTTAATAGGCCTTGGGTGATGGTGTTTTATGAGAATAATAGTATTTGTTTACTTTGGATTTTTTACGCCCATTTATATCTTATTAAAAGCAACATTATACTAATAGGTAATGCTGACATAGTGCTTTATGTATGCCAGGCACTTTTCTAAGAACTTTACAAATACTAACTCATGGCCCAGAGTGGTGGCTCATGCCTGTAATCCTAGCACTCTGGGAGGCCAAGGCAGGAGGATCGCTTGAGGTCAGGTGTTTGACACCAGCCTGAGCAAGAGTGAGACCCCTGTCTCTACTAAAAATAGAGCCAGGGGTCTATTAGAAATTAGCCAGGCGTGGTGAGGCGCGCCTGTAGTCCCAGCTACTCAGGAGGCTGACACAGGAGCCTAGGCATTTGAGGTTGCTGTGAGATAAGCTGACACCATGGCACTCTAGCCTGAGTAACAGAGCAAGACTGTCTCAAAAAAAAGAAAGAAAGAAAACACAATTACTGACTCATGTAATCCTCAAAACTCTATAAGGTAGGCCCTATTACTATTATTATCCGATTTTAAGAATCGTTGGTTGGAGTGGATTTTTGAGAGGGTTGGAAAGTGCAAGTCCTGTGTTTGTGTGTTGCCGGACTTGATTAACCTCAGACACGAGAAGCACGCATTGTTTTTAGGTGAAAAGTGCGGATCCTGTTTCAGTCTGAAACAGGATCCACACTTTTCACCATCATCTTGAGAATCATCACTGGATCCATCAACTTGGAATCGAAAATGGTGTTGGCGGGCAGATCTATGTTTAAGTACAGGTAACTGGATATTTCCAAGGAGTTGGAACTAGAGCCATCCAAGTAACCCTTATATCTTACTCCCTCTTCATCTTCCTCCCTCTTTCCGTGTGTTTGCTTGGTCTGCAGTTTTTCAGGACATGGTTCAGGGGTCATTCCTTTGAAGCCAGGTCAGGAGCTCTTTCTTGGCACAGACATGGAATCCTGTTGATATGTCTGTTGTAGTTATAGTTACATTATATAAGGGTTACTTGATTTCATAGATGAGCAAACTCAGGCACAAAATATGATAAGTAATTTTCCCCAGTCACACAGCTAGTCAGTAGTAGAACTGGGATATGTACGCAGTAATCTGAGAATCCACATACTTAACTGCTACTCCATGCCACTTTTAATAATAATAAACTAGAAATGATATTAAAATTACCACACGTTCACAAACAATTTTTTTGTTCATTTTATTATGTTCCTTTGTAGAACTTGGCCATAGGGATGCAAAGCTGATCACTGATTAGATACTATTTTGTGTCCTGTTTGACAATGCCTCAAATATTTCATAATACACTGATCTTCATAATTATCATTTTAATGGGGGCATAATATTCCATAAATTTGTTGTACCATGGTATAACCATTCCCCTGCCATCCAAATGCCTAGTTGTTCCCTGTTTTTCCATCTCTTTGCCATTATAAATAATGGTGGAACGAATATCTCAGTACATATATCTTCCTTTTTTTCCTTCCCATAAATTATTTCCTTAGGATAAATTCCCTGGGTTGAGATTCCTGGTACAAATGTTCAAGGGCAGTTTTATGACTCCTGAGATACTACTTTCCAAAACCTAGCAACAGAAGACTGCAACTTTGCAAATGAGCCCATTTTATCACAATTTCATGAAAACTGAGTGTTATATCTATATTTTTAATGGTTAATCATTTAGTAGGTGTAAGTTGTGTGGTTTTTTTTAATTTATATTTTATTTTCAATGCTTACTGAAGAGGTTAATATTTTTCTAGTTGCTTACTTACTGAGGTTCTTAATGAGAAAACTGGCTTTACATAATTTTTTACCCAATTATCTATTGAGAATGTAATCATTTTTCTACCAGTTTGAATACCTGTAAGAGTGTCATTAATCCTCTCCTGTCATACTTTGTGTGTTTTTTCCTCAATCTGTTTACCCGGAGTGAGCTTTCCAAGGTCCTGGAAGGCAAGCCACGGAGACACTGCTCAGAGATACCTGGTCTCTGAGCCCAGTTTTTCCCCATAGATGAGACTATGCACTCAAGGAGGCTGAGTTTGACTGAAGAGGGCCAGTCATGGTGGCTCACACCTATAATCCCAGCACTTTTGGAGGTCAAGGCAGGAGGATCACTTGAGTTCTGGAGTTTGAAACCAGTCTGAGCAATAAAGAAAGAACCTGTCTCTACAAAAAATAGAAACAATTAGCCAGATGTGGTGGCACATGCCTGTAGTCCCAGCTACTCAGGAGGCTGAGGCAGGAGGATGGTTTGCACCCAGGAGTTCAAGGCTGCAGTGAGCTGTGATCACACCACTGCACTCCAGCCTGAGCAAGAGACCAAGACCCTGTCTCAAAGAAAAAAAGAAAAAAGAACAAAAGAGCTTTATATTTGTAAACTCCTCCTTAAGTTTAAGTGAATCAATTTTTGTGTAATTCATCCCTGGATGGTGATTTAAGTCCTAAGTATAAAGAGGCTGAGGCACAGATGTAAGCTTCTCAGACCTGGAGAATCTATATATTTTTAATACAGATAAGTCTTTCATTTTCCCCTTGTGCTTTCTTTTGTCTCTTCATACACTGGAAAAGATCATTCTTTCCGAGGTACGTGAATATGCCCAATTTTATATTATCCCAAAGCTTATATTACATTTTAAGTTTAACTATTGAATTCATCTGAGACATAGTTTGTTGTATAATATGTGCTACAGATCTAACAGAGTTTGCTGTGTTTCTAAGTATTGTTGGGAAACTGGCTATTAAATGAGCATTCCTTTCCCTATCGCTCTGTAGTAACTACTATATCACACATTTAATTCATAAATATAATCGCATCTGTTTCTGGGGCTTTCTGTCCTATTTATGTCTACTTCCAGCTATACATCCAGAGATGCAGTTTAATTATTGTTTCTAACACGGTTTACATCTGGGACTACCTCCCCCTCATTGCTTTCCTTCTTCAGTAATACTTTTGGTGTCCCGAGATTTTTTTTCAAAATGTTTTAGAATGATTTTTGTCCATAAAGACCTAGTAGATTTTTTTATTCTTAAATTTATAATTGAACTTAATAAAAATGTACAATCTTTACTATATACATTCTTCCATTCAGGAAACACATCTATTCATTCAAGCTTCAATTCTATCTCCAATGAAATCTGTTGTGCTTTTTATGTAGGTCACAGCCATCCCTAATGAAGCTTATTCCTAAGTATTTTATACCTTTGTCACGGTAGTGAATGAGATCTTTTCGATATATTCTCTAGTTCCTCATTGTAGATATACCAAAATCTGTGTTATAGAGCTGACATAACAACAGTCTTTTGAAGAATGTTTCTGTATCTTCTGCAAAACTGTTGTGAAAACATTGTTCATGATGTCATCCCATGTTCTTTTAGGCAATAAATTCTTTCCAGGGGTCAGAAAAAGGAATTTTTCCCCCTGGAACAAACTTAACCCAATGACAAGGGCTCTCTCAGTATTTTATTTATTTATTTTGTTTGTTTTAGCAGCCAAGATATTAAAAGCTTAAGTTCACGTTTAACTGCAAAAATTAAATAAACCTAGATGCCTGGCACACAGTTTTCTGTTCCTTTTCATTGGTTCTGGTTTGACTCATATTTTTAATTGTCCTATTTTAATTCTGCAGTCTACCTCAAATTATCTTTGGAAGTAGGCAGTTAGCCTAGAAAGGTTATGTACCTTAATATGCACATTCACAGGTAATTAAGCTATATGATAATTGAATAGTATTATTCATCTGTTCTTAATTATATATGCTAAAAATGGAGTAACCAACCTTTTTCCTTCAGGACACATTGTATATCTGCCCCTTTGTATCCCACTCAAGAAAGCATTACAGAGCATAAGAGTGATCCTACGTGGTCACCTTGAATCCTCCTTAATTTATAAGAAAACTATAATCATTTTTCATAAACTTGAGTACCGCTAACATTTCTAACAATAAATTGCTTACAGTACAACTTTATACTGGTCAAGGTGCGGCAAACAGCATGTCATCAAGACACATCCAGGACACAAATAAGGGAGGAATGGTCAGGAAATGATTTCGGAGAAGTTCCTTGACAAGGGTAAGTAAGTTGTGCACAGTTCCTGAGTTACCACTTCTGAAGTCTTCACCATACCCGTTAGGGAAAATTAACCACCTTTTATTCTGAGTGCTGATGACCCTTTATAATTACACCATTGCCTCCAAAGAAGCCTTTCCCACACCTGCAGGCTACGCTCTATCCTGTCCCATGTGGCTCTGCACCCACACCACAGCACAATGCTTTAGAACAATCCATTCTGGAGTCTGTCCACTGCACATTCTTTGAGAAAAGAGACGAAGTCAGATTCACCTTTTTATCTCCAGTGCCCAGCCTAGTATCCAGCACTTCTGACCTCGCATCAGATCTTACTGCTTCACACTGCTGTCTCCCATCAAGAAAGAGCTCTCTATCAGCAGCCCTTATCCCTCTCTGCCTGCCCAGGACATGCCATATTACTGGATATTTGGTGTAAGGACTTGATAAATACCAGTAGTGGTACACTGCACTGCCTACACCTTCCTGTCCTAGCTTTCCTGGGCCACATTGGACCTTCATTCCTAGGCCTTCCCTTGGGTCCCTGGACCTCTCTGATACCTCAAAGGCACTAACACCAGTGCAACTTCTTGCACTGCCTCCAACGCTTCTCCAGAACAGAACAAAAGCATATCAGATTCTGAATAAATGTAAGTAGCTTTCCAAATGTGGAGAGAATCAAGCTTTAGACAAAATACAGTCCAACCTATCTACGAATGAGTTCCCTTCCACACATAAGCAATGCATAACCTTTTGGAACCCATAATAATTATCCCCTAATGCATCCTTCTCCTGGCCTATCTCATCAAAACCGCTGGTGGTTTGAAATAATCTAACCCTCCTTTATGAATGTGAGTTGTCTTCTCTAGAAACCTCTATTTCTCAGCAACCTATCTAATCACAAACTGACATATGATCAGCTGAGTCACAGTTTGTTACCTGATTCTAGGGCTCAGTTCACATCCAATGCTCAGAGTTTATTCCCTGTGAGGTCATCTGTCTACTGGAAAATTTCATGTAGCTGGAAACATTAGAGACAAAACTGTCCCTCCGAAGTGAAGCTTTTGGACAAAAGATGCTTGATCCCTTTGGTACAAAGGCTTAAAATTTTAAAATGCTTTTAGATATAAAACTTTATAAATATTATTTATATTTCTCCTTTTGCTTTCATAAAAAAAGAATGCTGAACAAAATTTTATAGTTTCTTGTTAACTGAGATTACGTAATATAGATATATAAATATAAAGGAAGTGAAAGTCATAGGATTTAACTCTCATGGAATGCTGCCCTCTGACCTCCTTACTGTGCTGGAATTCTATGCCCGTAACAGGATATTGAAGAATGAGGCTTCTGCCCTTCTCTGCAGAGCAGGATTTGGGTTCTTCCAATTCCTTCTTTAACTTCCTATCTCTACTTCTTTTCTATCTTTCTTATTTTAATTCTCTGCTCTCTTCTCTACCCTTTATCCCTTTCCTTCCCACAGCCCTGCAAAACTGAACAGCTCAGAAGTCTGACTTGCAGGGGAGTATGGAATTCTATTCCCCGAGTCTTCCGGAGCACACATCAGCCCTTGTCACCTTTACCCCGAAGCTAGCACCAAGGACCTCCGTTGGACCTCCAACACCAGGCTGCCTGCTTTCCTCTCCAGCTCTACTTTTGTCATCGTTCTTGACTTTAACACTCTCACAGATAATCCCTCCCAACATCCGGTCCCCACCATTTGTTGACCTTTTTAGCTCCAATGATCACTCCTTGCCCCCTTCAGGTACCCATTCACAGAGACCACCCAAGGGACAGCCCACACTCTGGTATCTCAATTTCAAACCCCCTACTCTCTGACCACTGTCTCCTATAGTCCAGCACACTTAGACCAGCACTCAAGCACTCCTAGAATCCTCCAACCCTGAAAGATCTCTCCTATCAATCGTGATATGTAATATCAGCCCTATCATTTTTCTTATTCTTTTTTATGTTTTATTTATTTTTAGAGACAGGATCTTGCTCTAAGAATGGAGCACAGTGGCGTGATCATAGCTCATTGCAGCCTTGAACTCCTGATCCTTCTGCCTCAGCCTCCCCAGGAGTTGGGACCACAGGTGTGTACCACTATGCTTGGCCAATTTTTTTTATTTTTTGGAGAGACAGGGTCTTGCTATGTTTTCCAGGCTAGTCTCAAACTCTTGGCTTCCAGTGATCCTCCTGCCTTAGCCTCCCAAAGTGCTGGGATTACAGGTATAAGCCACTGTGCCCAGCCCAATTTTTCTTATTCTCTATCACCCACCCTCATATCCTCACTTATCCCCTAATCAGACTAAAGGATATGATCTGGCACTATAAATATTCCTTGCAAACATCCATAACTCCCTTGATCCTCACTGGGTAAAACTCCAATGCTGGTTAAACCCAACTGTGCACTGACTCCATGTCTCTACCCAAACAGTTAAATGTTGCTGAAGAAAATCGCAGAACCATTCTAACTGGACTGATTTCAAATGTATAATCACAGATCTCAAAACAGAATTCAATACTGCCAGACAACTAACTTCCCTAGGAAATGTGTTTGCCCAACTTCTGAGAAAATTATTCCCATCTCTGCTCTTCTCAAATTTCTGACCTTCCTTTCCTCTTCTCACACTCTTGGCTAATGACCTTGCTCTGCACTTCATTGAGAAAAGGGATGCAATCAGATTAGAACCACCTCGTCTTTCAACCATCAATCCCACCAACTGTCCTCGATCTGTACTCAAATACTCAGCCCTCATCTCTGTTAAAAATAGAAGAAAATAGATGAGATCCTGCACCCTGTGACTGCATCATCTCTCTTCATCTTAAAAACATCACTGCTAGGCCAGGCACGGTGGCTCACGCCTGTAATCCTAGCACCTTGGGAGGCCGAGGCGGGTGGATTGCTCAAGGTCAGGAGTTCGAGGCCAGCCTGAGCAAGAGTGAGACCCCCATCTCTACAAATAATAGAAAGAAATTAATTGGCCAACTAAATATATATATATATAAAAAATTAGCTGGGCATGGTGGCCCAGCTACTTGGGAGGCTGAGGCAGAAGGATCACTTCAGCCCAGGAGTTTGAGGTTGCTGTGAGCTAGGCTAACGCCACAGCACTCTAGCCTGGGCAACAGAGTGAGACTCTGTCTCAAAAAAAAAAAAAAATCACTGCTACACTCACCCCACCTTACTTTCCATTCCTGTTAGCATTCAAACCTGGCTCAGGGTCTCTCCCAAGGCTGCATCTGAAGACTGGACTGCGGCCTGAGGATCCCTTCTAAGCTCGCTCACACTGATGCGGGAAGGAGGTTTCAGTTTCTTGCCAGGTAGGCCTCTCTATAGTGCTGCTCTGAAAACAACTTCCCCCAGAGAAAGAGAAGAAAGGGAGGGAGAGAGAGAGCACACACACGAGTGAGCGCACATGCATGAGAGCCCACACCAAAAACAGAATCCACAGTCCTTATATAACCTAGCCTCAGAAGTGGCTCTCATCTCTTTGATTGTATTCTAGTCATTAGAATCAAGTCATTAAAGCCAATACTAGAAGTAAAAGGACAAATAAAGCCTCACCTCTTGAAGGGAAGAGTATCAGAGAATTTATAGACATATTTTAACCACCACCACTGTTTAAGAACTTTAAGTAATTCTACATTTTATATTGAATCAAAACTAATTTCCTCAGTCTAGCATATTTTCAGAGCCCTCTCTAAACAGCCCTACTTCCAACCCAATATCACCCCATCTCTTCTGCCAGTTCAAACCCTTTATTACCTGCCTTGTTCATTCCTGAAAATATTCACACTCTATCTTTTAGCACACCTTCTTCAGCACTTTTATAAATAGTTCTGATTATAATACCAGGAATTGACTTAAATGTTGTGGATGTAAATATTGACAACTCGTTTTTTCCATGACTTACATAACTATGATTGCACTCCTCGAGAGCCAGGACCAAGTCTTCTTCTCAATTTGCATCCTCCACAGTGCCCGTGTATTTTGGGCTATGTACAATCATGAATGAATCAATCTAGCTAGCTGTAGAAAGAATATAACTTCAAAATAAAACTAAATATTATATCAACCATTCAATGTTTTTATAACATTGTTTACATTATAAGGAATTCGCTATGTCAGGTTTTGCTTGGTTTCATAGCTCTAAACCTTTCGCTTCTCTCTCTTCTTCCTCCTATATCCATGTCCCCCTTAGAACCATCTGATTTGGAGATCCAGTCTGCTCCGATCTCTTGAACTAATCCACAGTCCTGACCATGGGTTTCAGAACACTAATTGGTCTAATCCTAGACCTAGTCTCAACTTTGCACCTGTACTCTGATCACTGGCTTCAGCACTGTTTCAAAACCCACTTGTTTGACAGCAAAGCCCCAAATGTCAAAGCATGAAACATTACACCGTGAATCATATGGTTTTCCTTCAGCTTACTGACCTCTCTCCAAGACTCACCTCAGGCCAGAAGTTATGTGTCCTACATCTCAACCTGTGCAAATCTGTCATAACTTGGAATGGATCAGGACCAGGCCTCACATATGAAAACCAGCTCATTACCAAGCAAAAATGATTCTGCCAATAGATCTTATTATAATGCTAACTCAAGATTCTGGAAGATTTTATTTTCTATTCTAAAGTAACTTCATGCTTTCTTTGTAATTAACTGCAAAACCAAGTACATACAGAACAATTCAGCATATTATCACATCTTAAATCAGCTTAAATGAAGAGAAATTACATTCTCAGCTCACTTTCAGAATATATTAACCTATAGCCATAATTTATAACTGTCATATAAAGACAAAGTCATAAACATAAAATTAAAAATATTAATTTTAGTATAATTTTTCTCAAAAAGGCAAAGCAATGAAAAAAAATCCTTTCAAACTTTGATCTATGTCAAATCCTTGGAAAAAAAGGTTTCCTGGTGGTCTAAGGGAAAGACTTACGTACTTAGATAAGTCATTTATGATATATTATGTCCTGTTTTAAAAGAAACTGCTCATTACTCTAACAAGTTGTTGAGCTGAATGTGTATTTTGCATATTTTCAACTTCATCTTTGCCATTCCAGAGTTTTCAAATGCTCTATAAAAGCTGAATTACATATTCATTGCATTTTCAAAATCCCACTTTCCTTCTTTTTCCATTTTATATCAAGACTTCTCATTGTCAATGTAAATTTAAATTTACATAGTACAGTACTCTATATTTTACAAAGTGCCTTCGTAGTCATTTCCTTACTCCACAACAACTCTTAAAAAGGAGACAGAACACATATCCTTATCCAAAATTGTCTAATAAATTAGTAAATTTATTTATACTTGCTTTTTATTATTCTTTCATTTATCCAGTCAACATTTATTTGACAGCTATTATGTGCCAGGCACCATTCTAGATACTGATGATGCAGACCAGAACAAAACAAAGTCACCATCCTCAGGAAACTTACATGTTGTTGGCAAGAAGGGATACAATAAAACAGTAAACAAGTAAACGAGGAAGCTTAGATTCAAACCCTGGTTGCCTGATTACAAATTTAGAGGTCTTTTCAGAATACCACTCTGCTTCCCTGATCCAAATTATCGAATGCAAAAATTCTCTTTGCCATGAATTTGTTAGTTTGATTTCTTGTTGGACTCATCTCTCTCTGAGCTTCAAAAAGGTCTCAGATTTCTTCCCATTCTCTGAAATAATTCAATTGTCAACTGTCAAAGTATCATTTAATAACCACCACGTTCAGAGACTATTGTAGATATTAATAATTAGGGGAGACTATCCCCTCCACCCCCTCCCAAAAAAGAGAAGTAGTGATTGAAAATTAATCTAAAATGAAAGCATATATACATACCTAGAAAAATACATACCCATTAAGTTTGAAAGCACAAATTACTATCCTGCAAGCACATACTCATTTAATTATTAGCAGTTGTCTGCCTACACTGGGTTTCTATAGGACACATTTAAAATTACTCCCCTTTGCCTGTTTTCCATCTCATTCCACTCACTAGTAAGTTAACTTGTTCCATGTATCATTAGTAATTCATGACTTGCTTGTGAAAGTGCAGGGATAGCACTACTACAGACCTAATACAATGAATATCTTATTAGGAAGAAATTAACAAATGAATTGTTGCCAATCGATAGGTGTTGAAGAGAAAATTACAATGATAGTAAAGCCTAAATAATTTATACACGATATTGATTTTTTCATTACATTAATTATTCTTTATAGCACACATAAGGAACTTGGAAAATAAAACCTTCAAAGCAAAGAAATTTATCTGCAGTGGTGTTTTGGGCTTAAGTCTGAATTTAAAAGACAAAGAATGGGCCATGATAGTTCACAAATATTTTTAAAATAAGAATGCACCCAATAATAAATTGGACACTTCCAATGTACATGAGTTTCTTCATGTTTCAGAAGTTTTTATGAACAAGTATCTTTGATATTTAGCAACAGAAGTGGTAGAAAATGTTTATTAACAGAAATACTAGAAATAGAAATATCCATTAACCCACCTCTTTCATCGCGTATATGGAAGGCACAATAAAGCTGTACGGGGGATAAACACCTTCACTGACACCTCTCCCAGATCTTTTAAGTTAACTGGATTTAAATCTGATTCAACAGAGTACAGGTTCCTTAGAACTAATAACTTTCATAGCCAGCACAAAACAACTTCTGAGGCAATTTTATCATAGCAAGTAACTCTTTCTACAAAGACAAGGACCTGAAGATGATCCTCTTGTTTATAGGCCATTGATGTCTTTAGCCATGTCATAAAATGGTGTAGAGGGAGAAAAAGATGGCTATGTGTAAAGGGCAATGATGACAAAGAAGATGCAGGTTGGTATATTCTCCATGGATGACACTGTTCCCAACTACTCCAAATCACCTCCCTAAGGATGGGAGAAACAAACTTAAAATACATGCACCAATCCCAATAGATGTACTACATACAGACATTGCATTGGATATTGTTTTTGTCATCTATAAATACATACACTGAGTAATATTTCACTGATGGTATTTTGGCTCTCAGAATTAAAGCAGTGTGTCAACTTTTGTCACATACCAATTTTACTTAAATATTTTTTAGTATCTAATATTAGGAGATCTTCATAATATTTTGCACGGAAAGGTGCATGCATGTATCCTTTCAGCATAGCACGTCCCACTTCCAAATAAACATGGAAATACTGTTTAAAAAGTCCTTTAAAATTAAAATTAAAATCATTAGAATAGTCTCGAATGTGACATAATTTTTTTTCCTTCCTTCACCTTTTACTTTCAGAGACTTAAAGCTTATAAGTACTACCCTAAAGAATCTTAATGCTCTTGGAAGAAAATCTAAGCAACAGAAAGCATCTAATCTCATAAATGTTCTTGCAAACTACAGCCAGTTTTGCAAACTACTTGTCATGCCTTAATTTTGTTATGTAACTCTAAATTTATAAAATGCCACAGAAATATAATATAAAATGTGTGTTGTCTACTGTGCATCATAATACAGATCTAACGGCTGAAATCTGTCACTATTATCAGCTGATTCTGGGACACTAAGGTGACAAATACCAAATTTGGCATTATTTTTATTGCTCAGCAAAAAGTCACTTGTCTATGGTAACTGTTCCTTTGTTGAATGGTCCTTTGCTGCATTCATCATTCTTTAGGTGGAGACTAATGGTCCATGCAGAAAATATGCAGTACAAGTACTAAAATATAGGTTATGTGTTCTCGGCCTCATTTGTAGAACACAACCAAGGCATCTATAAAAATGAAGTAGAAGACATTTCAAACAATTTTAAGACACTGACATGTTAGTGTCCATTTTCATCTCTCTCATCTCCAAACGCCTGTTCCATTCTCCATCATTCTCTGCCTTGCTGAAGGCCTTGGAATACATCAACTAGCTTTCTTATCCTTTAGCTTCCAAGGGGATTCACTCAGCGGAAGACAACAAAAGGAGATGGACAGGTGGGAGGAGAAAGTGGTCAGTATATGTCTTCCCCCGACCCTTCATTCCTCTACCCCTTCCTCTCTGTCTCAGTTCCATATTTCTGGCAGTGGCTGCTTTCTACAAATAGCTCCTGTCCAGAAGCCTCTTCTTAGGTTCCCTCCTACCACTGATACTGTAGTTCCTGCCAACCTCCAGCCAACAGCAAATACTGATAACACCATTCTCTCCCTTTGCCACTTCAGACCTAGTGCAGTTAACAGTTTCCCCTTGTTACTAGTGACAAGGAGGACCTTGAGGTCCAATGTTGGTTCCTTTATCCCTGTCTGTATCTCTGTAACTAGTCCCTTCAAAATCCCAAAGTGTGCCTCTGTTTGCTGCCAGGATTCTGACTAATAAAACTTCCAATGCTTTATAAAACAGCAACATGATACAGAAAACCGTGCATAAGTAAACAAATGTGTATCATCAGTTGCACTGACACACACTAGCGCTCCAAATCAGATAGCCTCCAGGATAGTTGATTACTTCCCATAAATGCACTAATGAGACAAACCATTGCATACAAGATAAATTTCTGTCTTCTACATTCAATATTACCTTCTTTCTCATTCAGTTCTTCCAGGAATTCATTCTTCACCTTGACTACTTTTGCCCTTCTTTCCCTGCTCTGTAGCATTTTTCTAATTTACACCCTACATTATCACTGTCTATTCTCTCTTCCTTGGCATGTCACCTTGTTCTTTACTGTATTATACAGATCTTACCTTCAGGTTTCCATACACACATTAAGCTACAGCATATCACTGTTTAAAATTATGTTTACTCTTCTTTGTAAGCCTATGTTTTCACATTTGAAGCAGCCCATAAAATTCTGCAAGTTTCTAGAGCCTACAAAATGCAGCTGCCATCATCCAGGTTTATAGTTACATATCCAGAACCTTTAATTATTTGGAAGAAATACTCTATAAATCTAATAAATAAATACCAAAGACATCGAGATGGTTAGCATCTATATTCTCTTACATTTATGAAGTAACTAGAAAAGCAGGGGCAAACGTGAATACACAGTGTAAAATGCAAGGTTCTGAAAACCAATGACAGAGTACTTACCAATAAAAGCATGGTAAGATATTAATAATAGCAATGAACTACAAATATTTATGTGCCCACAGGCAACTAATTCAATTTCACTGCAGGATTGCCTCATGTATGAATTTAATTGCATATGTTTAAACATTTTTATTACTGTTTCATTAATTTCCCATAAAAAATAAAATGATATGCTGAAAAAAGTCTGTGAGTTTCCATTCATTCAACAGCATTCACTGAGTGCCCACTGAGTATCCACAGCATCCTAAGAACTATCATTAACTTTAATCATTTACAGCTTCTCTTTTGCATCACAGCTTGCAAGTTCATTTTTGCATTATTCAGGACAAAAAGTTCCAGATTCAAAAGGGATAGTATAGGTTTACCTATCATTTTATTTTCATTCAAAATAACATGTATTATAAGATGAGTCCCATGAGAAAATAATAACAGCTAACTCTTTTATGATTTCCACGCTATGTGTCAGGCTCTATTCTAAGAGTGTCACGTGGATTAATAATGCTCACTATGAGAGCGTGCTCTTATTACTCCCATTTTCCAGAGAAGGAAATTGAAGTGCAGAGCAGATAACTGGACTTAAACCAGGGTCATATGACAGTAAGTGGTTGAATCAGATTAAAATCTGGGTAGTTTGACTTCAGAATCCCTGCTCTACATTCATACCCTACTTACATTCATAAATCAGGCATCAGCACAATTTCCAGGGATTTCTAGGGACTGATAAGTCTGTCATCATTTTCTCCAATTTCTCTTATGAACTTTTTTCCTAATGCATCATCTCTTTCCCTTGTTTTCCAGTATCACAATCTCCAACCACCACCACCTCAACCATCTGGCTTTGACCAGAGGTTATATATACCTCTTATATACTCCCACCCTACATCAAAGTTCACATCCTCTCAGTTTAGGCTGAATTTTTTCTAAAGTGAAAATGAATGATGAGACTAACCTTTCCAAGAGGCAAGTACATCTGCTCATATCCAAATGAATTTCTGACTTGCAGCATACTGTCTAATAGGAGAAACCTCCTAAAATGGGTCCAATAAGCCCTGGTCTCCATAATTACTTTTATTCCTATTCTAGGAGTAAATCTAGGAGGGAGTTGGCATCTGGCTTATTATGGAAGGTAACCAGTAATATACTAGAATTTGCATCTCAAATAATAAAGTCATGATACAAAATACTCGATAATTCCATCTTTAAAAGAATACAATCTTTGCAAGTCATTCTTGTATTTTTTAAAGGAAATCTAATCACTGAGCATCTTCTACAGGTTAATCTCTGTGCTAGGCACTTTACGTATGTTTTATTGAGCAACTGTATTTGCCAGGGAAAGATATAAACAAATAATACTATTGAACAAATGTTACTATATTTCCCAACACGTAAATGCTTAGCTATACTTTAAACAAAGTTATATTAGCCAATTAAAATCAACACAGAATTTACACATGATACCCACAATCTAACAAACTCAAGAATAAGATAGGTGACTACTACAAAATATTAATTTGGGTTTTCCATTGAATTGTTTTCATATCAAACCTATTTCTTGGCCCCATAATTTATTTCGTGACTCTTAGAATGACATTAGGATTTGCCAGTCTCGATTAAACTGTTCAGTTCATTATCAAGCATAAATAATTTTCAAATGCCTTAAGCTTCTGATTGTCTTTAGTCAAAATGAGATGACAATAATTAACTTTTGGGAATAATAATATAAGCATCTAAGATTAAGCAAATCCAAATTGTTGGTAGCTGAATTTACCTAGCTTCTAATTATTACAAGAACATTTCTATTTCTCTAAAATCAACCCAATCAAAAATCCCAAGGTAACTGGAAAGCAAAAGGCAGTAGCATTTACTACTCCCAATTATATCTTCACCACTCAAAAAACTGAATGGATTTCATTTAACCTCTTTCTGATTTATAGCAAATGTTGGTGGTTTGAAGCAGAAACAATACTTGAAAAGACCCTGTAATGAACAAATAAGTAGATATGCAGATAGAACAATTTCATATCTCCTTAGTTTTATACTACACACAAACCTTATGATAAAAATTAACCTTCTTGGCAGTTCAACAAGTCTAATTAGAACAGACATCAAACAGATTATGCTTTAGAAAGTGGTACAGGCCATAATATTCTAGAGTCTTTGAAACAGAGCTCTGCAGCATCCTTATATATTTCAGCCTGCTGTCTAAAGGAAAAGCAATAACCAGAGGATGTTTCAAAATGTTCTGGTTTTTTGTGGCAAGTTGCGTTATATTTTCTCATCTTATCTTTTCCTACTTACTATTAAGAAGCAGACAATCTAATACACACGACCCATTTATTGCTTTTGGCCCTGAATGTGCGAAACAGTCGATATCCTCAGACTAAGCTTTACCAAAAGTTTCCTTGGTAGAAACACTTACAATAACTGGAGTACTAACTAGTTCATTTATAATCCTTTTTTCCCCCCTTTTCTATGCCTAGGGTAGGAAAGGGGAGAAGAACTAAAGAACTTTAAAATAAAAGGCCATTCAGGCTAAGCCCTTCGCCAGAAAGAAATTCCTTTTACAACATCAGTGGTTAACCAGCCACTCCGAAGGTTTTCATTGCTGGGGAGCACACCACTTCACAAAAGAGTGCATGCTCATTTTCGACAGTCATAAATTTTATGAAGTTCTTTCTTACTCTGAGTTGAAATCTCATCACTTCTTAGCCTAGTCCTATCCCTTTGGAGCACTGGGAGCAAGTCTCCTCCACCTTGCATCTCTTCCTCCTTGGAGCATTTGAAGGCAACTTTTATGTCTCTCCTTATTTTCCCATCTCCATGTTAATTAAATATTACCAGTTCTTTTGATTAATTCTCATTTGGCGTGGTTTCCAGATGACGCAAATAAATTCAAGGTGCAGTTTAACTTAAAATTTTTCCTACATGGAATACAAAGAAGAGATCTGAAGGTTTGTTTATTTCTAACTTATTTGCTCCTAGAGTTGACACAATTTGAGGAACTGGCCAGCAGCCAATGGTGCATCCCAGAGCTCTATGCTAGCTCCCCTCTTCCAATAACTGATCTCACACACACACACCAGTCATTGGGGTGGTTCTGTGATACAAGGTAGGTCAACGAACCTCATCTCCCTGGCCACAATGATTGGCTGAAATCGTCACAAGTTCCATGATGAACTAAACAGAGTTATTCCCCAGGATTTCAAACTGGAACTAGGAAAATGTCTGTTTTCCTTTTGGCTTGTGGGCTGTTAGATGTGAAGGCCATTTACCCATCTCATGGAATGAGCCAATTTGATAGAATGAGAACAATATGCAAAGGAGTACAGGAATAAAGACCCTAAATCTCCAGTTCCAGTCATTCCTAAAACCACCTCTGCCCTATGTTTCCTGTGATATAATTATGTAAGCCAGTAATTCCCTGCTGGCTGAAATAAGTTTGAGTTAGGTTTGTATCTCGTGCAAAAAAGAGAGTCTTATTTAATACAATATCCACAGGGTTCCAACTATCCTAACAGTATTAATGCAATATGAGTCATAAAAGAGAAAAAATTGCCATCCCATCCTACAAAAGGATATGGACAAAATATCCTTCCATCGTTATTTAAGAATGTGAGTGATACCCACTTACCAAAGATTAAGGTCAATCTTCCCTAATAGCATGGGATACATTGAATATAAATTACGAAAATAAAAACATGAATTCCCTGGAGAAACCTTACATATATCATTTCACATTTTAAAGGTTAGATTACCCATAAAAATTGTAAGACTAGATTATCTTTTCAGTCTTTTTTTAGCCATAAAATGCTCTGATTCTGTACCTACTCAATAATAGTAAACAGGAATCCTCTAAAGCTCTGGAGGCCAGGCACTGTGACTCACGCCTATAATCCTAGCACTTTGGGAGGCCAACGCAGAAAGATCACTTGAGGCCAGGAGTTCAAGACCAGCCTGGGCAACATATGGAGACCTTGTCTCTACAAAAAATAGAAAAATTAGCTGGGCATGGTGGCATATGCATGAAGTCCCAGCTACTCAGGAGGCTGAGGCAGGAGGATTGCTTGAGCCATCATGACACCACTGCACTCCAGCCTGGCCAACAGAGTGAGACCCTGTACCTCCCCCCTAAAAAAAAATTAAAAAATAAAGCTCTGGGTCTGGGTATGCAGATAAAGGAAGACATACCATATTAAAGAAGAAAGCATAAAGATAGTGACAAAGAATAACTTACCAAAGAAATAATTGGGGGGCCAGGGAAGCCACACAATAATAATGGGAAGAAATCATCAGTAATATTATAAAAGAGGTCATTCAGATGTGACATCTGCCTGTCTTATTCTAACCAATTTCTGTGGTCAGAAACCACCTCTTAGCCAGATGCCACCTGCCAGCCTGAAGCCATGCCCCTTCATGGCCCGTATAATCCATATGATGGCTCCTTCAACTCCACCATACATTTCTTTTCAGAGTTGGTTTCCCACTTCTGCCTTCAGTCTTAGATGCTCCCACCTCCTCTCCCACTATTCCAAATAATTTTTCTTTTCACCAACAGAATGTATATCCAATTATATTGTGTGTCCCCACCTGTGTTCCCCATCCTGCCCCCTGCAATAAATGATGCCAAATGTCCATAATTTATTGCTTCAGTTTAGAACTTAGGACTCTCAGTACAAGTAATGGCATCTCTGTAAGTTCAGGTAACCCATTTACACTGAGCCACTCTAATAAACTGACTTCAGCTCTCTTTGGAAATGAACACTTTGATTAGGGAAAATATTAAAATTAACAATTGATATCACAGTATTACTATATGCCCACATATTAAGTACTATATTCCAGTATATTATACTATGCATATATACTATACTAAGCATCTCGCATGCACTGGCTCATTTAGTTCTTACAACATCCCTATGAGGGATATCCTATTATTATCTACACTTTAAAGGTGAAGAATCAGAAAGAGTAACTTACTCCTGGTTACACAGCTAGTAAGTACAGGAGACATTCTCATCTGACTCCTTGTTCTTATCCATTACGTAATCCATAAGGGCACTGATCCCTGAGAAAATGCAGAGAGGATGTTTTGGGGGGACCAAAAGCAGAGAGACTGGGAAACTAAAATCAGGGTCTACTTATCAATTTTGCTTAGAGTCAGCCCTATTCGAAGTAGAACCTTGTTCCCATTATGTAGCAATAGATTATCTGCCATTTTGCATTGAGGAAATGTACCCTCCATTATCCAGGCTAATCTAGTTGACTATAGAATGCTGTACACAAACATTACAATGACGGACAACTAATTCAATCTTCTCTGCTAGGAAAATGCTACTGTTAATATCTCTTCAACTTTTTCCCTATAGCTCTTGATGCAGGGCACTTCACATATGTCACAAGTATTCCATCCTTCAGTATCTAGAGAAGAAAAGCAATTGAGAATTACTGGGAAGAGAGAGAGGATGAGGAGGAAAAGAAAGAAGGATTATAAAATGTGGTGCAAACAAAATGCTATCACAAAATTTTAAAAAAATAAAATAAAACTAGTCCAGGGTGATTGATTATCCAATAACTTGTGATTCAGGGAGAAATGAATGTTTATGGTCTATTGCTAAACAAAGAAAACAATTTGATCATGTTCTAGAACTCACATGTTTAAGTAGCCAAAGTGGAATTTTCCTACATCACAGAGTAGAAAGATATTGAGTATTTCCTATAGAAGTCACACCTTACTATTAAATACTTGTGATCTATGCAGGATCTGTAGCAGCAGCAGCATTTCATCACTAAGCAAAAATCCAATTATTTTTAGATTCCACATTCTCCTCTAATTCCTCCCAAATCTTCATCCATTCACTAAGACTTTTATACACATTGGTAAAAAATAATAATAATAAAAATAATGCCAGCCTCTCCTGGAGAGTAATCAGATGTTCCTATGTGATAATCAAAGTGTCCAGTTTCAGGGAAATGGAAGCTGGGAAGCAGACTAGTAAACTCTTTGGGGTAGATCAGGAATTAATATGTAAACTCTAAATACAAGGACTACAACGTTGGATGAAATGTAGCAGAGATTGTCTCTCGCTGAAATAATGGTGTTATGTGCCAGGAAGTTTAGAAGTAATACTTAGCTGAAAAACTGTATTAAGCTAAAACAGAGCAGCAGGATCTAAAATAATACACTATTAAGGATATTTAGAAGTAAAACATCCTTAAAATACACTAATGCACTCATTCCAAGTCCAACCAGTCTCTTATTCTAAGCAATTTCCATGAAACAGGAAAAGGAGCAGGGAGGAAAGTATTTGAAAAACTACCAGAGTAAAAAATCCCATAATGAAATTTTGCTCATTCTGGGAGAAATGAAGTAGAGTTAGATGCTTCAGTGGTGGTGAATTCCAGGATCTGGGTGGTTTCCAGTAAACGAAGCCTTTCCATAATGTCAAATGCAAAAGCTATCTGATATCATCATATTGAGCTTGAGCTTTTAAATTCTTATTTCCTTACACCAAATTGTTTGAAACCTTTAAGATAAAAACTTCAATAAACTAGTGTTTCAAGCTTTTAATACTTTAGTCCCTTGAGCAAGCATGTCAGATTAATCTTTAAATTGCCATGGGCAGAAAGAATATTCAACCAAATTCTTAAGCCCATGCCTCTCTCAAAGTATGTTAATAATACAAGCAGTTTCATTGGCTATTAAGATTTCTAACTTTGCTAATTCTCAACTGTATTACTATTTTTAAAGGGGTGGGGAGGAAAGCCATTCCATCCTGAAAGCAAGGGATTTTACTTATTTTTTTTATCTTTATTTCCACTTATAACCTAGCACACTGCCAGGCACACAGTAGGCATTTAACAAAGACTTCTGGAATAAGCTGATGGAATGGCCTAGGGGGAGAGTGGAAATCTTGCTGAGAACAGCATGAGTCCAAATCTTGGCATCGCTGGACAACAAAGACCATTTCCAGAATTAGGGTTATCAAGGCAGAGCAGGAATTTGCACGTGCATCTTCAAAGCGGCCCCAAGAGGATTGATTGTTTCCTGAGCTGGAAAGCAGCCACCCAAGAGCCGTTTATGGAGGGATTATACTCGTCTCCAGCGTCACCGCGCCTGGAAAACTCCTGCCCTGCCTCTCTGCTCTCAGCTCTCCCTGCCGTTCACCGGGTTTGGGTTTCCACTCGCAAAACTTGAGTACGAGATTCGACCTCGCCGGTCTCACCCTACCCCCTTGCCATTCCATGGGGGTTTTCTAGCGGCCGCTTGGAGAGAGGCCACACCGTACCAGGCACCAGACAGGATACACACGACGGCTCCGGACACCTTTGAGGGTGAAGGGGGGTGGCGGGAAGCGGTGTGGGCTAGGGGAAGAGTGGGTTCAAGACCTAGGTACTATCCAGAGGTTTCTCGTCCCTCTCCCAAGCCTCTGCACCAACCGCTGAAGATGCGGGAGAACCACTGGCACGCGCGGGGAGCGCGGGGTCGCCTGGGGTCGGGACTCGAGGGAAAGGGGCAGGGAGGCGGCAGGAAGCGAAACGGGGCAGGAAACAGTACCTGGTATGGCTGTGGTTGCGGGGACAGTCCTTCTTCTCCATGATAGCCGGCACGCAGTTGGTGAGCTCCGTCCAGTCGGCGTGCAGCCCGCAGCTCCAGCCGGTGGAGAAGCGGGAGAAGAGCCACGTCTCCTTCTTGCCGGGCCGGTGGCAGGTGCACTTCTTCTGGCCGGCTTTGCAGCTACAAGGCTGTTCCAGCCGGATGTTCTTCACCAGGTGCCGGCCGAACGTGGTGCCCCCCGTCTTCTGGATGTGCAGAAACACGATCACGTCGCGCCCTTTGATGTTGAAATCCACGAAGCGGGTCAAGTCCTTCAGGGTGAAGTTGAAGCGCGGCACAAACCGGGGCAGGGAGCCGTTCTCAGGGGCCTCGGAGTCCGACTCCTCTTCCTCCTCCTCCTCCTCCTCCGGGTCCCCAGGCTCCTCGTCCTCATCCTCTGGAGCCGCGGCACCCCGAGGACCCTCGGGCGGCCTCCGGGGCGGCGGGGGCAGCTGGGGCCGCCGTTCCCACTCCTCTGGCGGCGCCTGTGCCCGGCGGGCGGGACCCGGGGCTGCGGCGGGCGGGCCGGCCTCCCCCGCGCGGGGCTGCTCCCCGAAGTTGGTGCAGGAGCTGGTGCAGGAGGGGGACACGTACTGGTACATGATGACCACGAAGAGGAGAGTGAGCACCGGCGTCAGCAGCCACTTGTTGAACCTTTCATCCATGGTCCCGCTCTCAGGCCGGCAGGCGAAGCGGCGGCGGCGGCGGCGGCGGCGGCAGCGGCGCGGACGGGCGCCCGCTCGGAAGTTTCGGGGACTCCGGGGCGCGGCTCGGAGCCCGCCGCTCCTCCATGCCCCTGACGCCGAGGCGTGCGGCTGGCTGGCGGCCCCGCGGCCCTCGGGGCTGGCGGAGTCTGGGCCTGCGAGGCGAGAGGGGGAAGCGGGAGCCGGCGCGCGCGGCTGCGGCTGCGGCGTGGGGCGCCCTGCGCTCCTGGGGGCGCCCTGCGCCGCCCGCTCCCTGCTCCCGCCCTGGCGCGGCGAGGCGCTCTCAGGCGACGCGCAGCATCCCGCCGGCGGCTCGCAGGCGCTCAGGCGCTGGGGAGCAGGGTTCGGGTCCTGGACCTGCCCTGCGCAGCCGGGCAGCCGGGCAGCTGCGGCCGTGAGCGCAGGGGCTGCATGAGGCTCGCCAGGGCGCCGGCCAAGGGCGAAGGCGCGGCCCGGCCCAGCCGCCCCGGCTGACCGCGGGCACCGCGCCCCGCACGCGCGCCCGGCGCCTTTGCCGGCACGTCTCGGCGCTCCGAAGCCGCGAGGGCGGACAGCGCCCGCCGCAAGTTTGCAGAGCAGCCCCCGCAGCAGCGGCGGGCGAGGCGCCTCTGCGGAGCCGCCTCTCCGGCGAGTCGCACTGCTGCTCCGGGTCTGTCCGCCCAGGCGCAGACACGCAGACACACTCGCACACGCAGGCTGGCACCGCCACAACCCGCCAGCCGGTGTGACAGGAGCCGTGCTACCCGCAGCAAAAACCTGCCCTAGGTACGGAGCATGCGCCAAAGCCTTCCCCAGCCCCGGAGGAGTTTCCAGGGGAGGAGTCCGCTGCTCCGCGGGGCTCGGAGGAGGCAGCTGGGGGTGGGAATCCCTTCAGCCCGGAGCGAGGAGAGATTTCGCAGAAAAGCAAAGGTGGAGCGAGAAGAGGCCCGGAGGAAAGGGTAGCTGGCGCTGATCTGAGACCTCTACATTGGCAGGTTCTCAGTCTGACAGTGGACGGAAACCTGGCCGGCCTTATTAACAGGAATAACACCTGCACTCTGCTGGGAAGACTCACCTAGAGCAGACACCACACGGGTCGGCTGTTCCCTGGGTGGCAGGGCAAACTGGCTCCAGACTGCTTTCCGTTTCTAAACAAGACATTCTAACGGGTGCTCAAGTTTTACTCCAGTCCTTCCTTAACTACAAACTTGGTGTGTCCAACTATGCAACTTTATTCAACCAGCATCCATTCATCAACTATCCATTAGGCACCTACCGTGTATAAGGCTCCATGTTCAACGCACATTCCCTTTCTTTCAGCACCAGACAGTCTAGCCCACAACCATGCAGTACTTAGAATATACAAGGAGTTCAGGGTCACCTCCTAAAATTCATTGTGCTAATATGCATTGAGCTTGGACATGTTCAAGACATTTCCTCCCACCAGTGTGTAAAATAAGGCCTACGCTTATCTGTTAAGCCCTTGTTTGTGTGCAGACGTCTTAGGAGACTTTATTTTTCAAACAGCTAGATTTTGCATTTACCCCAGAATTAAATCTTTACTTAATAACAACTTCTGTTTTTCAGATAATGAATATATGTACCATCAAATTGGAGAAACTGCCCCACCACAATCCCTAGACCTGCTTGACCTATTTTCCAAATGAAGAGTGGCAGTGTGTGGAAGGTGGGGACCATACAGTGTGATTCTCTGACCCAGACCAATGTGTCCCTCCTGGCTACCCTGCCAGTTGCAGTCCACTACACTTGGCATTCCACACCTTCATACAGCTCACCTTTCCACCTGGCCTCTTTATGAATCCATGAAGTGCTTGTTTCTTCCTGAGACACTCTGCTAATCTCATCCATTTATCAGAGTGCCCCCTCTGTAGTCATCAGTTAAAATCTGGATCTCTTTCAGGGATGCTAAAGGAAGTTATTTTATTGTTCTAGACAGGTGGAATTCTTCTCAACAAAGCTTCTCTCCCCTGCTTCCTTTCCTGTTTTCAGCTCTATAAACAACCACAAACTGTGCTCTTCCTGATACTGCAGGAGCCTATATTAGTAAGAAAGGTGTTAGGTAGGATGAATCAGCTTCTTTAAAGTTTATTTCATTCTGTTTCTTTTCCTCTCACCTAAGTTTAAAATCCTATTAATGGCATCACATTACACTTAAGAGCAAGAAATTGTGATAAAACAAAAACCCAATAAAAGTCAACAATTATTTCCTGAATGCATCTGATTAACTTATTTATGTGTGTGTGTGTATCTTTGCTTTAGTTAAGTAAAAAATCATTATACCTTTTTATGTTACCTTATTTGAGAAGTTTCAAATTTCCTATAAAATTGTTTGATATCGCATGGATAAATATAAGCTTTTTAACTACCCAAATGGATAACCAGTGTGCTAGTGGTAATTTGTATAGTGGAAAGTGCTTTCTTAGCCATTATCTCATTTGCTCCTGAGAACAACACTCTAAGGAGATAAGAGAGGTATAATATCCTATTTCAAGATGAGGAAACTGAAGCAAGGAAAGCTAGGTGAAAGCAAAGCCAGGATTAGAAACCGCTAACATCCCTGAAATACATTCGCATCACCACTAAAGAAATCCAATGAACATCAACAACAGAGCCCATAATTTCCTCTTTGCTCTCTTGAGACCCTTTGAATCAAGAGACAGGAAGAGACAACAGAATTGCAATAGGACAATTAAATTATTTTCCCTATCCCCCTGGCTTTATGGCAAAACTGAGCAATTCTACATCCTGCCGTATTTTGACATCTAATCTATGAGTTTCCAGAAACAGGAAAAAGACAGTAATAATCATTAAATGGTCATGTCATTGTTAAAAGAAATTTGGAGAATTTCAAAAGAAAACAGTATAGCAAACAAATGTAACAACTATGTTGCTAACAAAATGTCTATTTCCATAAATAAGTGCACCTTTAACACGTTCGAGAACATTATCCCAGAAAATCTGTTTTTGCTTTTGGTAAAATAGTTAATGGACTGCCACCATTTCCTTGAGGTAACCAGGAGGAAAACAATGCATACAATCACAGCAATTACATAGATAATTCAGGCATGTGCCAAAGTGTTCCTTTGCAGTGATAGGTAACTTTGGTCGTGTAAATACAGTCTGTCCCAGGTGTGGTCTCCCTATTACAGTTGTGGAACTTAGTGTGAACCTAATCAAAAGCTCTTAAATCACACAATAAACAGGCTGCCTTATCTACAAGGGCAGACCTCACATTCAGGAAAAATGAATAGAAACTTTCTAAAATTGAATGCTCTCCAGGTAAAAAGGAAAAACATATTTGCATTCAGCCTACTATAGTTACTCCATGATGACACCAGCTGGCAATTGTTTCTGGCTAACAGATTGCAGCTACTATGATTCCTACACAAATTATTAAAATAATAAAAATAATGTTTTCAAAGAGCTTTCTTCCACTTCCTTTGCCAGTCTAGCAATGAGCTTAACACTATCTGTGAAGCAATTTGTTCACCTAATTTTATGCCTTAATAAGCTTTACCACAATTATTTTCTTGCCTGATTCTTTCTCTGCCTTAACTTTAGTACACTTCCTCCCTGTTCTCAAATATTCTCAAACCTGTTAACAACATTGCACTCCCCCAGGATTCAAACTTTTGATTAGAACAGTCTCCATTTAATCAAGTTCAATTGGGAGATAAAATTGCATCTCAACTTCTCCATTTTCCCTTTGGTGCCAGAAACTGCCTTTGAGAATATTGAGGAAACCCTGGAGAGATTAACAATCCAAACAATCACAGAGAATAGTTTTGGATCCCCTACATTTGCACAGAGAAATAGATAGATATGAATGCCCTCTTCAATATATGTGAAAACAAAATAGATAATGTAAGTCATTGTCAGCATGAATCTCTCCTATAAGAATAGAAAGTGCTCTTATACAGTAAAATGGCTTTTTTTTTTCATTGTTATAAACAGCCCTCCCCTTTACAAAAGCCCTTAAGGTAAGCAGTTTTGCAAATAACCAACAAAGTGGTAGCTTTCTTTTTCTTTAGGAAGTTAAGAGGAAGATTTTGTATAGTTAGGGCAAACTGCAGAAAAAATTGTGATATATACTGAATATATTCCAGTTCACTACATGATTGTAACTTTGGGGCAACCATGACCCTCCATACCACTTCCCATAAAGTTCTATTTATAAGTACAGTTCATTGTTTGCTTTACTGTAAAACACGCTTCATTCACCATAGATGGCTGCCCATGAGTGATGAATGGAAACTATGCTATCTGTATGCATAGTGTATATTCATTAACTCAGTATAGTCTAAGCAGATGCAGTTATGTTTTTACGTAGATATTCATTTCTTCACTAAGAACTCGCTGAGCACTTACTGTATATTGAATACTGTCCTGAATGCTTTAGATCAACTATTAAACAAGACTAATAAGGACCCTGCCCTCATGTATCTTACATTTTAACAATGGAAAAATAAACAATGAAGTAGTAAATAAGATTCATTCATTTAATAGGAAGATACATATTGAGCCCCTCCTACTATGTGCCAGGTACTTTTAGGTACTTGGGATACATTGGTGAACAATAAAGAATAATTTTTGCTCTCACAAGTTTAAATGCCAGCAGGACAAAACAGTAGGGAAGAAGTGAGAGATATATTGGGAGGAGGGTCATGCGGGGCCTTATAGACCATTGTAAGAATTTTACTCTAAGAGAAATGGGGAGCCACTGGAGGATTTCAACAGTTTTAAAAGGGTTCTTTTCACTGTTCTGTTGAAAGTAGACTAAAAGAGGAAAATCACAGAATCAGGAAAACCAATTAAGTGGCTATTCCAGTATTTGGGTAAGAGATCATGGTAGCTCAGACCAAGACAAAGTGGTTGCAGAGTAGGAAGGGAAGTGGTCAGATTGCCTGTATTTCAGGACAGAGCCATCGCTGTTTCCTGGCAGATCGAATGTGGGATGTAAGATGAAGAGGGGGGTTCAAGGATCATGCCAAGGTTCAGGGCCTCAGCAACTAGAAGGATGGAGTCGCCATCAACTGGGATGTCAACTGAGGTCATGGCAAGTGTTAAGAGGGGAAATAAGCAGCATGATATGACAAAGAATAAATGGCAGGGTGGAGGGAGTGGGGCAGTCCTTCCCACTGGGTGGTCAGAAAAGACTGTTGTTATGTCTCAGCAAAGGAGCTGAGTCCTGAAGGATTAGAATGAACCAGCCATGCCAAACATCCTGAAGAAAAACCATCTAAGCAGAAAGGGTCCAAAGGTATGCAATGGGGAAGAGTTTGAAGGGCTCACGGTAGAGAAAGGACATTAGAGAGAGAGGTTTTGGGTAAACAGTCAAATTCGTGGTTCTCCTCTCTCCTTTCTCTTCACCTTCCTCTATGCTGATCTAAGCTAGAAAGTTTATGAAGCACCTTTGCATTGACTGAAGCAAATGTGGTCTGGGGGGAAGTTTTCTTTTCCCATGCCCCGCCCCACCAGGTGCAGTGAGTCCCATCTGGACTCAGGTGTAGGTCTCAATTTCTGCTGGATCTTCTGCTGCCCTGTAAGAACCTCATCTGTCATGTCCACATGATCTGCATCTTCCTCCACTGAGCCTCAAGGCCCTTTCTGTCTGTGTCTGCAGCCCCTCAGCAATTCCGTGGCATTTTCTCAGGGGCCGCTTAGCATCTAAACCGATGATTTTTATTCCCATCAGACCCAGCATTCATTTTTAGTGAATAAATGTTTTGAAGAAATCTCTTTAAAAATCTCAAATTAAGCATCATAAATAACAGAACCTACCTACACATGTATTAATAATTTCTTAAAAATTAACATCATGCCCTAATTGTACTGTAGAGAAAATATGAAAACAAAGTAATTAATAAAGTGCTATGTATTTCAACATGTAAATGATCAGACCGGAGCAGAGTAGACAACATAAAGGAGTCCTCAGACTCTGTGTCTCTTAAGTATCTCAAGTTTAGATATAAGAGAAGTAATATCCGAAGCTATTCCTTTTAAAGAAGAAAATAAAAGAACAGAGGTACCTGTGGACACCAGAATTAAAAATAGTGATGGGACAAGTAAGAACAGATCTGACTTAAAAATAGACATAAGAGAAGAAAAAGAGTGGAATAACCTTAATTGAAGCAGTCACATATCAAGGAAAATTAACAACTTTTAGAGTGAAAAAATTGGGCAAGTATGATATTCTCATAAATGAGCTAGCCTTTTTCTTTTTTTTTTTTTTAACATCAGGTCAAAATACTTCTCTATAACATAAAATATCTCAAAAAATACCTTCTGTCTTGAAATCCTACATCAAGGCATAAGCTGATTTCTGAATGTAGGGCAATATTTGAAAGTCACATGGATTCAAGACAAGTCCATCATCGACACCACCAAATAAATGCCAGAAGACTTCCCATCATTGTGAGGTGTGGACCAAACACCCCCACATACTACAAACCCTTCCCTAGGCATTAATACCATCCCCATTACGTATCTAGGAATTCTCCTGTCTTTCCCCTGTAAAAATAAGCCAGTTTGGGAGAGATAAAATAGCGAAGTCAATATACATTTTTCCTCACTCAGTCCTCAGACTTTGGCTCTTGATAGGGAAAGCCATATTTTATAATTTCAAAATGATGCTTTTTTTTTTCTTTTAAAAAGTCTGGTTTTGAAACCAAGGTAACATAGTAAGTGACAGTACTCAGATTTGAACAAGGCAGTCTGATTCCAGAGATAGAAAGTGATTGGATCCAAGATAGATATTGGTAGCCAAATCAGTAGGATTTGCTGACAGACTGGATAAAGGGGCGTAAACAAGGGATGAATCAAAGATGATTCTAGGGTTGTCCTTTAACCTCCTGGAAGCATGACAGTTCCATTTACTGAAAGGGGGAAAATGAGAAAGAAATCGGTTAGAGGGGTTCAGGGGCAAAAGGGGTGAATTCTGAGTTCTGCTTTAGATGAGCTAGGTTTAAATTATTAACAAGATAGCCACGTGGAAATATTCAACAGATAGCTGAATATAGGCTCTAGAGCTCAGGTATGAATTCTGGACAGGAGATAAAAATATGGTGGTTTTAATGACATAGGTAACACATGGCAGTGAGTGCTCTATGAATACTCGTTGACAGAATCTATAAAAAACTAAGTAAGCAATTACGATGGCCCAAGAGAGAAATGAGACCTCAAACAAAAGGAATAGCAATAGAACAGGCATTTGAGAAATATTCTAGAGCTAGAATCAATAAGATTTAGTAATAAAGTATGAAGGGGTAAGAGAGGAAGAAATGGAGGATGTCTTGAAGTGTCCTAGCTTGGAAAGCTATGTGGATAGTAATGTCATTAATATGGAAGGCCAAACCTAGAGGATTGGGTGTGAAAATCAGTGTAGATAATTATTCATTCTCTTAGCAAGTTAAAATGTTTGCATTTTTCAGATAGATTTTGAGCTTCAAAATATTTACATTATACTTTAAGAAAGCAAGCTTTAAAAATACACCTAGATTTTTCTGCAGCAAGACAGATAACCTTAGTCTAATTATTAGCTTCAGAAAGAAAAGTCTAGGTAGAAGCATATTTTGTAAAAATTATTTTCTCTTTCCTAATATTTCATATCATAAATCAGGATGCAATGCTCCTCTTTTCTTAATTGGCATTTTTATCCCTTTCTCTCTCACTACCCCCCACCCATATTTGTGGATATATATATTTTTTGAATCATAAGAAATCAATATCTAAAGCAAGCTCTACAAGGTAATTTAGGTAACTGTTCTTTGCTCCATTAAGATGGCATTTTTCAACAGCACAGAAAGACAGGTGGTCTGAAAGCTCCAGGGTGCAGACTCCAGGTAAAATTCTCACTTTTTTAAAACACTTAGCACAGTGCTTTGCACTTAGTAGGCATCTGAATAAATGTTTTTTGAATATATTAAGAAATAAATATGCTCTCCTTTTAAATTGCCCAATGAGTTTCCACAAACTCGCTTGCTAACATGTGCATAGCTTCAAAACCCTGACACTTCTTGCTTACATTTTATCAAAGATGAAGTGAGCTCTCACTACCCTAGCAAATCGTTCAATGTGTTACTACTACTGATAACTTTTTCAGTGTGACCTTTGGCTACCATTTAGACCAATGTTCCTAGTGAAATGTCTGATGAATTATACCATACAAAGCAAAATTCTATTACATATATATGAATACATATATTCATTTGTCAAAAAGACCGGTCACCTTGCCATGAAAGCATATTAGCTATCTGACAAAATTATTTTTTTGCTACCTTATAATGGTTGTTATATGGAATCTTATTATCTTCAAAATTTTTGTAATTATTTCTCTTTCTTTTTCCCTAAGGAATCACGCAGTAAACACTCATTGTCCTCAGAACATTTTCATAAAGCGTTGAGTTCTGCTCACTATTGTTCTATAATAGCTTTCCATTTTATCAAGAAAGCATATTTAAAATGTAAAAAATCCCACAGTTTAATGTAGCTATAAATCTGCCTACCCAAACCCAAGTCAAGTTCCTACATACAGCCTTAGCAATGCATGTCTATTGTTATTCAATTAATGAGTATAAGTATTTGTTTTTAAAATCATGTTGTGAAACTCATGGTATTTTTATCCAATTAATTCTTAATTGTATTCCAGACACTCAAATTCAGTATGCTTTTTTTTGCACAAAAAGTCATTTTGAAACAGTTGCTCTTTCATTTTTCTTCCTTCCATGGACTATAGATGTCTACTGATCATTCTTTCCTGTGAATTGCTCTTAAGCATTTAATGCTAATTCTCCCCAACTATTGTTAGTTAAATGTTGTTCTTGTGATTTTATAAGGCAATGATACATCATTGAAGTGTCTAACTCTAAGGTGCCGTCCTAATGTAGCAAATGCAAAAACTCATTCCCCTGAAAAAAGGAAATTGAAACATCTGTCTTTCTGGGTCTTTGTTGTGGGAAGTTCTATTTGCAAAGAGCACAAAATGGCAGAGGAAGATAAAATGATCATGTGTTTCACAGGATGGTTGCTTATCCAAATCAAACGCACCACCCACAGAGGAGTGTTTGCTTATGGAGAGTGAAAACAAATATTTCTAGAACTTTGACTACTGTTCTTCCCTGGGTCTATTTTACCAGCTCCTGTTCTACCACTTTCTCTCTGCATATCGTCTGCCTAGACTATCAGCTCACTCCACTCCACTCCAGTGGCAAAGACTTTGCTTCTCACCATACCTCCCCACAACACATGCACACGCACATGCGCACGCACACACACATGCATACACACACATACACTTTCTATTCCTGGCAGCTTTCCATCAGGAGAATTCTTCTCCATCCTCTCCACCTGAAGATTCAGTTTACCCTTCCATTAAACTGAAACATCTCTTCTTCAAAGAGATCTGGGCACTCCGTAACCTCTACTCCAGGTAAAGTTAATTATTCCCTCCCTTAGTCAACTTTACCACAATTATGTAGCTCTATTACCATACTGTGTATTTAAATTAAGTTTATATGACTGACTTTTACGAAAGACTGTAAGCTCTTTGTGGGGAAGCACTATTGGTTATTGATATCTGTATTGATCTAGCTGAAATGGGCAGAATTGCAAGGGGAATCTCAGTGACCCTTGCCCTTTTATAATCCCATCCTGTTGAGTGTGGGCAGAAGCTGTGATTATGTTATAGGGTGAAAGGGAGATTATCCTAGTTAGACCTGACCTAATCACATGAGTCCTTTCCAAGTAGAAAGTTTTCTCCAGCTGGTTTCGGAGGAAGAAATTTGAAAGACACATTCCTGTCTATGGTCATACTGCCCTGAATGTGCCCAATGTGGGACACTAAGCAGGGTCTGGCCTGGTTAATAGTTGGATGGGAGAAAGACTCAGTCTTGCTCGCCTAGAATAAGAAGCAATAATCATGTTGTGAACTGCCTGTAGGGGCCACACAGCAGGTAACTGCAGGCAGCCTGTAGGAGCTGAGAGCAATCTCAACAGCCAGCAAGAAAACAGGGACATCAATTGCACTGCCTCAAGGAACCGAATTCTGCCAAAAGCTGAAGTGGCTTCTACCTTAGCACATCCGCACAGGAAATCAGCCTGGCTGATGGCTTGCTTTTAGCATTGTGAGACCCTAAGCAAGAGAACCCAGCCATGGCATGCTGAGAGTTATGCCTTACAGAACTGTGAATAAATGGTTGTTATTTAAGCTCTTACATTTGTGGTAATTGGTTATGTTACAGCAGAAAACTATGCACTAGCCAAGTGCCTGGTACCTAATAAAATATTGGCTGGGAGTTATTGGTTGGTTGGTTTGAATCATTGATGAGGGTATAGAAGGAAGGAAAGAAGGACAAGAAAAGAGAGGAGGATGAAAGAAATATATTAGGCTTTACATTGCAGCCCATTCAAGTACAAATGAATTTTCAGAGAATGAGCAGACACTTTCTTGGAATGATTGATTGGCCTTTCTGAGCTGAAGAAGTGTGGTGCTTATGCCTGTTTAGATTAGTTTTTTCTGCTTATGTGTCCTAACTTCCATCCCATCCCTCATCCCTAATCTTCCCTTGACCCTTTTGTCATCCTTGTGCTGACTCCAACTTGTTTGGTGGAAAAAGAAAAACACAGTCCTGACAACTGTCAGCTGGTAGCTGGCCTAGTTGTTACCAGCTAGGCCATGGTGTTTTCCTGTTGAATATAGACAGCTTCACATTACATCAACATCAGGTGAGCGCTCTCCGTGATTATGGACAAGCCTAAAACAAGACGACTCCTTAACATGACTGAACAGAGTTCAAAACAAAGACGTTGACTGGGCATGGTGGCTAACACCTGCAATCCTAGGGCTTTGAGAGGCTGAGGGGGGAGGATAGCTTGAGCCTAGGAGATTGAGACCAGGCTGGGCTACATAGTGAGACCCTGTTTCTAAAAAAATTTTTTTAAGTTAGTCACATATGGGGGTGCATGCCTGTAGTCCTAGCCACTTGGAAGGCTGAGACAGGAGGATCACTTGAGCCCAGAAATTTGGGGCTGCAGTGAGTTATCTTCGTACCACTGCACTCTAGTCTGGGCAACAGAGTGAGATCTCATCTCTAAAATAAAATAAAAAACAAAGACACTGTACAACCACAAAAATGACCAATCGTCTCCCAAAGAATATGAATAACAACTGCTTCTTTTCCAATGACAACTCTAGATCTGCTCCATTCCTTCTGCCACCTAAATAAAAGTATTAAGATACCCATTCATCTAATGGGCTTGCTTTCTAACCAGACCCTAATCTAGACCCTTGCTTCTTTGAGTCCTCCCTAAAATCACTTAATAAAAGCCCAATTCCCAAATAAGTCCCTCCTAACTGCCTCTTCTCAAGATAATCCATGGTTCCCCATGGTTTGTGGTCTTCTTAGCTATAACAAGCAATACATTCATCTTTGTTTGACTACAGGTATGTTCTTGGGGGTCTCTGGCTCCATGGGCCTCCACAGAGATGAGGATGTGTATGTCAGCCACTTCTTGGATGCAATGCATGAACATTTAATAGTTCATTGCTGGGGCATGTCGAAGTCAAAGTAGCTGAATATAAAAGTTTGCATCAGATACTCAGTACCCTCTTCCCCAAAGCTGAGGGCACTTGAGACTTACCCACAGATGCAAGCTCTCAGGACTGGTTTTCTCATCTAATAGTGACCAGAGGCAGGAGGCAACTATCACAGTGGTGACTCAGAATCAAGTCAGAATTGCTGCTAATCTGATCATTAATCACTGTCCAGATTCAGGTTTTCTTACTGCTTCCCCATTGCTGAACCCCCAAATCTCTGTATCTCCAGAGGACCAAGTGCACAGACCTTGGTTGGGCTCTGCCTTGGCCCTCATTCCCAAGTGGTAAGAGGGACAGAAATTCCCCAAGTAAACTACAGAGTACATAAAGCATGTAGGCTTAGATTAAGGCCAACAATAGCAGTATAACTGCCATCATTTTTATTTGAGGAGAAACTTAGATTGTAGCCAAGGGCTTTGCTAAGAATAAGGACTTATGATAAAATCAGATGAGTAAAAATGTGATGAATAGGACTCAAGATAGGTAGGTGAGGTAGACTCAGATTTGATTGACAATCAAAGGTCTGTTCTAAGTAAGCATATAAAGAAAAAGCTGGTAGGGATGAGGGAGGGTGAGTCTTTGGGTGTTGATTTCTCTAAAGCAGGGATTCTCAATCTAAGATGAATGATAGATTCACCTTGGGAGCTCTAAAAAAAATCCCAATCTCTAGGCTACATTCAAGACCACTTAAATCAGAATCTGGGATCCAGGCATCAGAATTTTTAAAAATCTCCATGTGATTCCAATGTCAAGCCAAAGCTGAGGGCCACCGCTCCAAGCAAAAGACTTTGGCCCTGCTCCTGACTGGCCCTTCTTGCATATAAAAGATCCAGGCTTCTCCAAGTAGGTATTGATTGCTAACCTGACTATTGATTCTTCAATGAGTCAACGTGCTGGCCTTGTTCATGGTGGATAACAGCACTGTGTTTGGGGAATCTAAAGGCTCAATAGGAGGGTGTAATTGTTTCTCTTGGGTGGGATATGGATTTCTCCATGGCGTCGTATTGTTTTCATCTAATTGAGAAGCTAGAGCCTCAAATCTTGGTGCCCCCACTGGATTATGGGCTACTCAGGGGCAGAGTCTATGCCTTCCTCTTCTTTGGATTAGTGTTAGTGCCTAGTCCAATGACTAACACCTTTAGAGGTGGCTTCTATAACTGAATGAATGTGTGATTTTTAACTGGGTCTTTCTCATTTTCCTGTGCTATACTCTCCACCAGGACTGTAAAGGCTGGGTTACCACACACAGTTGCCATAGGTGATTTGAGCTCTGTGACCGCTCCTTTCTACTCTTGCTGAAACTCCTCAAAGTTTGGTCCTAGGTCCTCCTCTCTTCTCACTCTAAACTCCCTCCATCAAAAGCTCCACCTGTGTCCTTAGCATTGCTCCACAACCTGTATACCAGTGACTCCCAGACCTTTCTGTCTCCAGCCCGAATCTCTCCCTTCAACTGCACCTGCATGTAGCAAACTCCCTTCTTAACATCTCAACGTGGTGGTTTTACTAACATCCCCAGTTCAACATGTCCATTACCAAATTCGTGATCTTTCCCTCATGTGTGCCCCATGTCAATGGCAAAACCATCTTAAGCCAGAAACCTGAGAGTCATTCTTGACAATTCTTCTTCCTCATCCCTCATCTTCAATCCACTTTTGAGTCTTACAGATTTTACCATCTAAATACTTCTCAACACATTTTCTTTCCATTAGCATGATAAGCTAAGGAACCATTATCCACTACTTTAGCTCACAGTTCACCCTAACAGGTTCCCCTGCTTTTGCATCTTTCAATGTATTCCACACCTTGGAGTCATAATATTCTTTTCATATATCTGATCATTTCATTCCCCTTCAATGGCTTCTCATTGCTTTTAAGATAATGATCTAAGTCATTAACATGGCCTTTAAGGTCCTTCCCCTCCCCCCTGCACCCCCCTCATTCTTTACACTCTAGTTTTATTTTATTTTCCAGAATGGACCACTCATATTACAACTTACCTTCTCTTACCTAGAGAACCTTTGCATATACTGTTTCTCTCCTGGAACACAACAACACCCCTGCCAATTCAACAAGTTAATTTCTACTCATCCTTCAGATATCAGCCCAAATGTTATAATACTTCCTTAGAGAAGTTCTTTTTAATCCATTTCACTACCAAGTTGAATCCTTCTCCTATATAGCACTTTCTCTTGTAGCACCGTATACATTCCATAACATTTTAGCTGTCTTCAGTTATACATTTATTTGTATGATGCTTCATTGATGTGCATCTGCTTTACCCAAGGGCAATGATGATGCTTTTACTCATCACTGTAACCCCATGGGCTAGCATGGTGCCTGCCATACTGTGGTCACTCAGTAAATGTTTGCCAAATGCATAAACCTAGACTTTCTGAATATCTTCACCCTGCTCATCTTGAGAGACAATGTTTACTCTGTCTTGATGTACATATATTAGGAAGACTGACATTCCCCTTTTGGAAAGAGACAGCTCAATTTGTATTTGGACAAAGGATGTATTAAAAAGTCTTCCTGAGTTTTAAGGATGCTTATTTGCTGTGTCCTGAAGTCCCCTTTCTCTCTTTAATGGCCCCTTGTGTCTTAGGTGTGTTATCAGCCCCTATAAACTCTCTAGAGTCCCTCATTCACTCTTTCAGAAGTGGCTTAGTACAAATGTCACTTGAGAGCTAGAGACCAATTTATTACCGTATCCCCAATAGCCTCTAGGGGGCACCAAGAATAATAGCAATTTCAGCAATTCCTCTAAGGAATTTGCTCAGTGTTCTCTAAAATAGCAAGAAGGAAGCACGTTTGTATAACACCACATGCTACAGGGTTGTAGTCATAAATACCCCTCTGCAGTGTTCTGAGACAAGGAATGAGTCCACTCTCCACACTGGCACAGGCTAAACCTCTCTCCTCAATTCTTCCCAAACTCCTTCCTTGGACCATCCATTATTATAAAGGACACCCCAAGAGGTCTGAAGTCCAGCTTAAAATGGCTCGCTGTAAATAGCAACTTTCTTGGCAAGACTTGTATTTTATCTTAAAACCTTCATGCCAATGCTTTGTTTTATTTCATAGAATACTCCAGTATGCTTTAATTTTAAGATGCTTTGCCCACAACACTTGGATTAAAAATGCTACCAAATGGTATGTTTATCTTGTAGTTCTGCATTACCCTTGACACAACTATCACACTACTATATATACGTCAGTTTACAACAGGCTGTGAAATTATAGTATACAGTCAGCCCTCTGTATCTGTGGGTTCCGTGTCTGTGGATTTAACCAATCTCGAATCAAAAATATTCCCCCCAAAATTACATCTCTACAGAACATGTACAGACTTTTTCTTATTATTCCCTAAACAATATAGTATCACAACTATTGATATAGCATTTACATTGTATTAGGTATTATAAGTAATCTAGAGATGATTTAAAGTATACAGGAGGGTGTTCATGGGTTATATGCAAATACTTTACCATTTTGTATCAGGCACTTGAACATCTGTGGATTTTGGTATCCTCAGGAGGTCCTGGAACCAATCTCCCATAAATACCAAGGGACAGTGCATATTCAATGTTTAATACTAATTATATCTTATACACAAAAGTGTATATAACACATAGGTACAGTTTTAAAAATCCACCACACAGTTTAAGAAACAAAATATTCTCCATACCTTTGCAGCTCCATTAGTACCTCCTAAACTTCCCTTCTCTTCCATCCCTTCCTTTACATCCCAGAGGTGTAAAGTTCACCTCTAGAACTTCATGTTAGCATTCTGTTTTCTCTATAGTTTTAACACTATACAAACACCTCTCAACAATATATTGTTTTGTTTTATCTGCTTTTTAACTTTATATAAGGGAACTCGTCCTGCATATATTCTTCTGTGATTTACTTTTTCAATAATTAAAGCGTTTTTGAGATTAACCTATGTAGGTATATGTAGCTATTATTCAATAACTTTCTTTGGGATTCTATTATTTCTTCCAAGCAGTGTCTCAAATCTAAATTTTTCTTCTTGCTTTTTGCCAGACACAGGAACAGTATGAAAACTGAGAAATGTGTGTGGCCGTAAGTATTCATTCTTTCTGCAAAGGAATTATGTAAATTACCTCTAATTGCCATGCCACATTCCTTACATTTCCTGATTCTTGAATAATTTGCATCTGACAATTCCTTTTTTTAAATTTAAGACAAAGATAACAGCATGGATCCCTTTCTATTCATATAAAAATCTTTAAAATGTCAGTATTGCCGTCTTTCACTTTCAAACAATTTTATTTTGTAAATACATTCCCCGAATGGATGAGCATCTATTGTAATTTAGTAATTAAAATAAAAAATAGTATTGTCTAAAGGAGTTCTGGATTACTTTTCCATCTTGCTTGTTTTAGAACTATGTTGACTATTCATATTTGTGCAATAACAAATTTACCTTTCAGTGTTGTACCATGGGAAGGAAATTTTACCTACAAAAGAGCTTTTAAAAAACAACTCATGAATTATAAGAGAAGACCTAGGTTAAAAAACAAACAAACAAACAACCCACTACATTTGATAGGCCAGGCATGCACTGTTGCATAAATGTTTACTCAGCATCTACTAAGGACCTGAATTGGACACAGGGATGAATAGAACAGGATTCCTGCATAGGAAGGGCTCCCACACTCCAGGAGAGAGACTCGCCACACCATGTGGCTGTAAGACAAGGCTGTGGGTGAGGAGGAACTTGACAGAGCTACAGACAAAGTGCAGGAACAGGAATTAAAAAGGAAATGATTTCCAGCCAGGGAATCACAGCAGGCTTTACGGGAAAGGTGGCATTTGAGCTTTCGCAGATTAGTAGGATTTTGACAGCCAAGTGGAATGGAAGTGATAGAGGATTTTGAGGCTGAGAAAGTGCAAGCACAAGGGTGCAGAGGTAAGGAGGGGCAAAAAAAAGCTCAGGAAGTAGAGAGTAATCTCGGTGAACTATAGTAGATAATTTAGAGGACAGTAAAGGGAGTGATTCCCATTTTTAAATACATTTTCATACTGTTTATTCTGTGGATGTCTCAATGGGCCAACTCTGCTCTTATCTAGCGCCCAGGCACGTGTTGATGTAACAGATGCACACACATGTGAGCACACGCACCACGCATGTGCACACACATACGCACATAAGCTGACATTTTCAATTTTTTGATTGGAATTACAGATAAGGGAATGATACTATACATCCCATAGCAACACTTTCTAAAAATCCTTATTATATTGCCCTTTTCCTTCAGAAGTCCCAGATGCCATTTATCTCCACCCCTTAGCAGACCCCCCTCCCCAACTTGAACCTGCCCTCTCCCTCTCCCCCCGCCCTCCTGGCCATTGCCTCTCTAGTCTCCTACCTCTCTGAGATTTTTCTTTCTAAATGTCTCCTCTTCTTTTTATCTTGAGGAGCCACCTGGCTTTCAGTTACTCCAGTTTTTCTCCCCACCCAGCAGGAAAGAAGCCTTAGTGGCTTTAGAAAAAAGAAGAGGAGGAAGACAAAGAGAAGAAAGAGGAGTAAGTGGGGAATTAAAAGAAAAGGAAGGAATGGAAGAAAGGTAGGGAAAAGAGGGAAAGAAAAATAAGAAGCTCCTTTCCCAGAAAAATGGTAGGGCAAGAATACAAAAACTTACACGTTACCTTTTTCTCTGAACCAGTCACAAAACTTGATTTAATCTCCATCCACACCAGTGGAGCACTTAGACCATGTAGAGGAATTGGAGGTTATCGGTTTCCTCAGTATCAAACAACGTTCATCTATATTATGACTTCAACATTGGTACCATTTTTAAAAATGCTCCACTAATTATCTCAACCATCATTCTGGTTGGTTTATGCTTTATTCCTACCACTCCATTTCCAATAGGCTTTGCTGTCTATTGCTTTCGACCACATACATCCTTTCTTGTTGATTTTTCCCATGAGTAGCACAGTCAGGCAGACTATGTTTTGAATATTCATAGCTCAACCTGTGCAACTAAAACATAGAACAAGTAAAACAGCTGTCAACAACACTACAAAATTCTGTCTCTTGGATTAAGACCACAGGATGCACCTGCAGATAAATGTTATTACATCTTTTTTCCCCTTTCAGTACACCTATTAAGCAAAGAGATATTGTGTCATCGAGTCCTACAAACCCTGTTAATAACCAACAGCATCAGGTGCATGCAAGTAGAAGGTAGTTAAACACAACCTGCTACTGCCAAGAACAGTCCCCTTGAGCCTCTCCTACCTAATCGTTTACTCTTACAAACACACAAGACAAGAAAGTCAATGCAGAACTAATGTAAAACCCAGGAGGCAAAAAGTAATAGGAAACTCAACTACTTAAGCTTCCTAAATCTCTGGAGAAAATTACTTCTAAACAATTACAGCACATTTTGTTAGCATTATCTCCTCTAAGCCAAGAAACAGAATACTTTTTGATTAATAAGCAAAAGAGAAATCAGAAACAGTACAATTAAAATAGAAAAATTTGCATTGTATTTGTGAAATAAATAATGGTCTATTTCTTTTTCTAAGATCAGATGGAATCTACACATCCATTTGGATATATGTATTTTCCCAATTCAAAGAAAATGCTTTATATAATATCAAATTTTAGATAGCTTCAATGGAAGCCTTATTATTATTGGTTGTCAATATCATTTAAAAATATTTCTCATACAGATGTTATGCCTAAAAAGGCGTTCATTGGCAGGAGTTGACTTATTCAGAATATCAAAGGTAACTAGTAAACTTGGGAATCATCAATTAGCAGACTGCTATCACTTTTGTGACTTCTGTTATATGTGCGTTTGTGCTAACCTGAGTAAAGGGATCTTAGCTGTTGCAAGATCTGAAGAAAATGAGATTTTTATGGAAATTGTTAAGCAAAAATCACTTAATTCATGCATATTCTCTTAGGATGAGAGGCCGGGTCATGTCCTAGAAAAAGCACTTGGCTTGGAGTCAGACAGAACGAGTCTCTGCCACTAGTTGAGTAATCTTGATTGAGTGAATAAACATCTCTGCTTCCATAAAATGGAGACAGTACTTCCTGTATTACAGTGGGGTTGAGAGGATTAGAAGAGCTGACGTAGGAAAAACGTATACTCCCCCTGCTCCTCTCTTACCTTCCTCCATCAGTTGGCATGTTCCAAACATTTGCATTTTCTTGATGAAGAGTGAAAAACTTGTCTCTAGAGTAGAACTGATCTCTGCATAATGTTGGAAGATGCTCAAAGAAGTACAGGAGCTTTTTGTGTGAGTATCTGTGTTTGCTTGCTTGTTGGTTGACTTTTTTTGGTGGGGGGGAAAAGGAGGTGGTTAAAGATTGGTGTAATTTTTAATCTTGCCAAAAGAAAACCAGAGGATCCTTTATCTTGCCTTCTTTTTGTTCAGGAAGCAAACGGGTCTAATATTCAATTGTACTTATTCACAATGGGACAAAGACAGAATGTGACAGCACTGAAGGTTTCCACCTTTGTTTTAAATTCTCCATTGAGATAATAGGATTGGCACCAAGGATATATATATATAGGCTAGAAATTAGATTTTCCTGAGACTATATATTTGAGGTAAATACTATAGAGCTGAATTCCGTGCATTCTTTTGGCAAAGTCTTAAAAAGCAAATAAGTACTTGATCATTGTTTCCTTACATCTTTTATACTTCCCTTTACATCTTTTATAACTTTATTTCCCCCATAGATATCATGAATATTTCCAAAGTATTAGATTCAGTAAGACACTCTCCATATTTGAGCCATTCTGTAAGGATCATAAAGATTACATTATCCTAAATTTTTGTCCCATTCCCTAGTGGGACATTTCAGCAAAACATTCATATTAAAATAATAAAACCTCTGTAGGGACAAGTCCTTCATTGGTCCAACAGATGACATTCAGTATAGAATATGAGGCCTTTGGCACAGATCTTTTTCCAATTTCAACTTTAGATAGTCACACAAATAATCCTCAATATGTCTTTTTACATTTCAAATAATTACCTTTTTTTCCTGACTCATAGTATGCTAAATGCTTTTATTAAGTTTTACATTATTTTTAATTGTGGTAAAATTCTTTAAAAATTTTGGGCTGGGCACAGTGGCTCACGCCTGTAATCCCAGCACTTTCGGAGGCCAAGGCAGAAGGATTGCTTGAGCCCAGGAGTTCAAGACTAGCCTGGGCAACATAGCAAGACCCCATCTTTAAAAAATAGCTAGTAAGGGCATTTGGGAGAAAAACTGGGAGGAAATTTGAATATGAACTGGATATTTATTTTAAGAATTGCTAATTTACTTAGCTGTAGTTGCTGCTCATGCCTGTAATCCTAGCACTTTGGGAGGCCAAAGCAGGAGGATTGCTTGAGGCCAGGAGTTCAAGATCAGCCTGGGCAAGAATGAGGCCCCCATCTCTACAAAAAATAGAAAAAATTAGCTGGGCATGGTAGTGCATGCCTGTAGTCCCAGCTACTCAGGAGGCTGTGGCAGGAGGCTTGTTTAAGCCCAGGAGTTCAAGGATGCAGTGAGCTATGATCACATCACTATACTCCAACCTGGACCATAGAGCAAGATCCTGTCAGAAAAAAAAAAAAATCCATATAAAAACTGCTCAGCTTTTTCTGAATCTCTCACACTCAAAATCACTGAGAGAGTATGATTATTCTAATGAGCTACCAACTCTTCTCTTGTGCAAAGTCCTCAACCCTAATCACCATTTAGGCTTTGACAAATCTATACACTGGGGAACCCTGAGTAGGGTGTCCACCTACCCCTCACTCTGCTGTGGGCAAGAGAGCAGGGTCATGAGATATCATTGTAGCCACTTCCACTTACATAATCATATGGCTACTTTATTTAGCAGGAGATCCTGTTCAGGGAATGATTGGCTTGTCTGCAACACAAGAAAACCTTTAACTATAGAATAAAATTATAAAACTTAGAAATCTATGCCTAATAATTTGAAAATATAAGTTATGAAACTGAAAGAATTCACATGTACACCATAAATCCACCTTAAGACATATTGTGATGTAAATTTAATATATAATGCAGTGATTCATAACTGTATGTTAATGTTGTTTAGGGTATCATAATTTTTATTTACCTGAATTTTGCATGTTTAAATTTGCATGCATATTATATCATCTCAGTTTCAAAGACTATGTGTAGTATATAAATATATGTGAAACATTATAATGTGTATGTGTATAATTATAATTGAACTCAAGGGAATCTTGATAATGATTTAACAACAGGGAGAAAAATATCAAAGCCAAAAGCAATAAATCCATTTTAATTATGTGTGTGATAGCCTGTGGCTATCCATTTTTTATACATATCCATTCATGTGTGCCTTTTATATTTTGCATTGATTTTAAAGCTATTTCTTCGATGTTTTATAATTATGACTCCATGTAATCACCTCAGTTGAAAATTTTACATATTAAAACTAATAGAAAAAGATATGAGATATTCATTTGCATTGTTGAAAAATAATTTTTACATGTTCTCCACAGTTATGCTCAATATAAGTGATTGCATGAACTCAATGATTAAATGACTGTAGCTTAAATGCTCTGTTTAAAATCATGAAAATGATAAGTTGTTATATAGACTCACTGAATTTGAGAAGAAAGTACTTAATTCACAAGGGACTTTTTAGTCTACCAGTTTGAAATACTATGATCAGAGTGTGATTTATTGTATTTCCCAAAGCATGAATCAAATATTCTGATTGCCTGATAATGTTTGATTTTAGCTATTAGTGAGGGTTTTTTGGTTGTTGTTGTTTGACTGCATTTGAAATATTAAAGGATTTGATTTTAATAGGGGTATAAGCTTCAATCCTAATTTGGTTAAAGTCAAATGTAATACTAGAACTTAGGCAACATGTCTTCCCCAAACTCTCTGGATTGCAGTGGTGCGTTGAATAGCAGCAAACGGAGTATGTTACTGCTTGTTTTTGCTTGAGTCTGGTGTAGGCTTCCTTTATACATGGCATGAGAGAGCCATCTACAGAAAGTTAAGGAAAGAACAATCTAATACAGTAAGAACAGAATGTCTGAGAGTGTCTGCTAAGAGAGATTACTCTACGGTGACATGTTAAGCATACTACTGTGTAATGGACACAGGTCTGGAGCCCAAAACAAACAACATAAGGCGACTCTTGGAGGCTCTTAAAACCACTCTGTATATGCCAACATGGACATTGGTTTAAGGTCCAAAAAGCATACTGCATTTTATTTGGTGTAAAGCCAATTGGACTGAAGCTTTCAGACTTCAATGGGAGGCTCATAGTTTTGGCAAAACCAAAAATGAACCTGGCTCAATCTTTGGTTTTAAAACATTATGTTCTGGCTTCGTAAAGAAATAAAGGCAATTTTTACTTAGCTTTAAGATTCTTACGAATACTTAGGGGAGGCACTGCAAATAATTAACAGTTATTCTGCCAGATTTACATACTCAGGTCAGTTGTCTCCTGAGCTTAACAGTGGCACTTTAGTATACCAACTCATTTGGGTCTCTATATTCCTAAGTGCCCTAGAGCACAATTCAGTGTCCTAACAAAGAATGATGGCCCTTCCTCAACTTACGTGCCTGTAAAGTGATTTGCACATGTAGTAGGAAACAGCAAAATTAGATCCAGGGTGGGAAGGAAAGAAAATTAAAAACCAAACCCCCAACAGCAATTGTCTACTCAAATGCAGACAGATGAAGTAGGTGTATGTAGCATTACTCAGTCTGTAGTGTTCATTGAAACACATGGGCACACTCTTGTGATCTTGGACAACAAGATCTTGAAAATAATCAACCAGTACGTAGAGTTCAAATCTGTTACCACTAACATTAGATGAATGAATCCTGCTTAAGACTCTACCATTTTTTAAAAAATAAAAATCATATTTCTAAGAGTTAACAAAAAAAAAAGGTCCCAAAAGACCTGATGTCAGGACAGGGAGAGCAGGTAGACATCGAGAGTCTGGACTGGTAAGCCAGGAAGCAAGCCTAGCTTTGACACAGGAGGGAGGCACTGGGGCAGCATGAGATGGACTGTTTAAGATGCTCTCTTATCTTTGAGGTAGTATCCCTCCACAATCACTGTGATAGTTGATTTTATGTGTCAACTTAACTGGACTAAGTGACACCCAGATAGCTGGTAAAAAAATGATTGCTGGGTGTGTCTATGAGGGTGTTTCCAGAAGAGATTAGCATTTGAATCGGTAGACTGAGCAAAGATCACCCTTACTAGTGTCAGTGGGCATCATCCAATCCATGGAGGGTCTGCCCGACTAGTGCAGGAAGGCAGAGGAAGGGCAAATTCACCCTCGTCTTGACCTGGGACATTCACCCCCTTCTGCCCTTGGACATCAGAGCTCTCCTGGCTCTCAGCCTTTCAGACTCCAGGACCCCCAAAGAACCCACAGGTTACCAAGCCCTTGGCTTCAGATTTAGAGATATACCACCAGCTTTCCCGGTTCTCCAGCTTGCAGATCATGGGACTTCTCGGCCTCCATTACCACATGAACCAATTCTCATAATAAATCCCCTCTTTGATATCAATATATATCCTATTTGTTTCGTTTCTCTGGAGAACTCTGACTAAAACCATCATGATGCCTAAAATTCTGAAAAGCTGTTGCTTGTTTTGGTGGGAATAGGAGTACAACTTCCTCAGAATTCTGGTAGCTCCCCTGTGATTTCTGTTAACTCCTGATTTCCTGACACTTGTTTTGGTAGTGGCTCTGTGAGCACATTCGTTTCAGAAGCTATCATGTTATTTTAATCACCAGCTATCTATCTTTCACCCTAACTGGACTATGTCCCTTAAAGGCAGGGCTTTTGTAGCAGTTTTTTATTTGGTCTGGTTGGTCGGTTGATTTATCACTGACTCCCCATTGGCTTGCTCAGGACTTGAAGTAGGGGTTCAATAAATGTTGAATGAATGAACCCTTGCAGCACACAGTAGAAGTGGCTCCCAGGTATGTCTAAACCTGGAGTGATTCAGGACCTGGGAAATTTGACAGGGTAGGCATGAGAGCAGTGCCAAATAAACTAAAAGCTAAATACAAACAACACTTGCTATATAAATGCATCTTCACATCTCCTAGTTCTTCCAATCAAATTGCTGTCCCTCTGCCCCTTCTATATGGAAACTTCAAAACTGCCATTGGTGCAGAAATAATCAGAATGATGCTATTTAATATAAATGATAGTGAACACATACTGAAGGTATATGCCTGAGGTAAGGACTATTATTCTGCCTATTCTACAGACTCATTCATTCAAAAAATATTGCTTGAACACTCTCTGTGGACCAGGTGGTATTCTATGCCCAGAGGATGTAGCAGTGAAAAGAACAAAGTCGCTGCTCATGAAATTTAGAAACTGAGATGTGAACTTACTCCAGACTTAGTCGGAGTGCAAACTAGTGCAACCTGTGTGGAAGGTTCATGCTTTGCATTTTGTTGGCTGTCTCTTGAATCTCTTTTAATCTACAACTAACCTACATTATTACCCCCCTAAGTCACTAATGCCCCAAAAATTTCAGGCCCATTTTATTGTAGAATGCCCCCGCATCCTACAATAAAAATAAAAAAAATTTGTTTGATTGTTTCTTAGAATGCTGTTTAACTTGTTCCTCTCTTCCATATATTTCCTGTAAACTAGAATTTAGGTTTAGAGGCTTGGAGAGTTTAAGGATTAACATTCTGGCCAAAAATACTTCATAAATGATGTTGTGTACATCTGACTGAACCTCATCAAAAGGCACATCATAATATCACGCTGTCTCACCTAAGTGATGTTAAATTTGATCACTCAGTTAAAGCAGTGTCCACCAGATCATTCTACTGTAAAAATACAATTTTCCTTTATAATTAAGAAGTAACCTGTGGGGTGATACTTTGGCACTGTTCAAATATCATATTCCCCCTGAAATCTTACCCAGTGGTTTTAACATCTATTTATGAGTCATGTCTCAATCAAGTATTACATCAGAGGTTTCAAATGACGAGTTTCAGATGGTATATTCCTTCTACATTTATTAGCTTTCCTTCTCCCACCATCTTCACTTCCATTCCTTCTCTCTCTCTCTCTCTCTCTCTCTCTCATCACTATAGATCTGTGCATATTTTTAATTCAGTGTACTATAAGTACTGTCATGTTTTATTTCACATTATTGTAAATTTGGCTAGTGGGAGCCTCATCAGATTTTCCTGTCTGTTGATTTCCAACTCATCCCCCAACTCCTATTTCATACCATGTTATCTGTGAAGCATTCATTATTAGAAGTATTAAGTACCCACTTCCCCTATTCTCCTATTGGATGTTGCTTATATCTCCAGTATCACAATTAACATTTTTACATGGTAATTATTTATAGGTTTGTCTCTCCATTAATCTATAAGGACCTTGAAAGAAGAGATATATGTATCTGTGGTATCCCCAATATGCAGCATAGTGCCTGATGAGTATGTATTATAACTGATTGGAGAAGTCAGTGATTTGTCTTGTCCATTTACTATTTGTCTTCAAGTTGGTTCCTCTCCTACCTCGCCTTGGTTCCATACTTCAGTTCCCAGCAATTCCTTGCCCAACTAAAGGCATAATTGATAGAAACCAATTTTAAAGAATAAATTAACATTCCTTTCTTACAGAAATGAATTGCCTCACAGTAAAAATTGAGGTGAATAATTTTTGATGAACACTGGCTGAAACGGTTTCTAAGACTGGCATGATGCCATTGTCATCAGTGACAAAATGCTGATGTCTTCTTTTACCTTCACAAAACCACAAATGATGTTTCTCTTTCAGCAATTAATCATGGACTAGTCAGATATCACTATCAGGACGTTTTTAAACTGAGTCAACAAAAAGAATAGCTAGTAATAGTAGTCTACGGAGCACTCTATACTTTCCAGAGTGCCTTTAAATATCTTATTTTATATTCCCCCCAAAATACCCATGTTTTGAGCCCAGAATCAGATATATAGGCTCATATGTCCAATTATCCATAACCTATCTCTATTTTGATTCCTCACAAGTGCCTCACACTTAGTATGTCCAAACTCATCAGTTCCCCTAGCTCAGTGAATGGCAACACTATTCACAAACTTGCCCAAGGCACAGTCCTGACCATCACTCACACCAACAAACATATGAAAAAATGCTCAACATCTCTAATCATCAGAGAAATGCAAATCAAAACCACAATGAGATATCACTTATCTCCAAATAAAATTTTCGGAAGGAAAAAAAAACTTCCAAAACAATAAATGTTGGCATGGATGCGGAGAGATAGGAACGCTCGTACACTGCTGGTGGGACTGCAACCTAGTGCAACCTGTGTGGAAAGCAATATGGAGATACCTCAAAGAGATAAAAGTAGACCTACCATTTGATCCAGCAATCCCATTACTGGACATCTACCCAAAAGAACAAAAGATATTCTATAAAAAAGACATCTCACTCAAATGTTTATAGCAGCACAATTCACAACTGCAAAGATGTGGAAACAACCCAAGTGTCCATCAATACATGAGTGGATTAACACCTTTATTTCTTTACTGAGTCCTTCCCCCAGTATTTTATCAACAAAGATTTTGAATTTGACTTACTAAAATCTTGACTCTTACCCATCTCCACGCCACATT